>JAVJHY011552268.1:0-11479 GCA_035593235.1 Phascolosoma agassizii | reverse complement strand
CCAACCGACCGCTTGGTTTGTAAAAAAGCTTACACGAATTGTTTGGCGATTCCATTTCTAATCAATTAATTAAGTTTTAGAATCAGATTTACAGGTTTTTCGGCTTTATTTTTGGCTGAAAAATAGAGATTGCCTTCTTTTATCTGATGCAATGATTCAATCAACTTTTGGGTGACATTTTTTGATTCGAGAAAGAAAGTCAGTTTTGCACTATTGACAAATGTCACTTTGCAGAAAGTAAATGCTCCCGGGAGTTATTGGTCGGGGGAGAGCGTTTTTTCAAAAAGTGCTTTTCCGATTCGCTCCACTACCCCAACGACCAGAGCGTTTCCCATAAAAAAGGCGCGTTTTGTATCAGATATCCCCTCTAATTGGGTGTGATTTTCCGGAAACATATTCAATCGTTCCAGTTCGACCGGGGTCAATCGCCGTAGCCCCTTTGAAGTCTGCACGATATGTTTAAAGCGAGATGCACTTTTACCTCCTTCACCTGTGATAATGGTACGGGAAGCATTGTCCAAAGCATCGGGAAAAATCATGCCTCCTTCGCTATAATTATATTGAAAGCCGTTTTTTGCGGTTGTGACTTCTTTTTTTGCCCCTTTTAAATATTGCCATTTGGGAAAATCCTTTGGAGGAATAAAAAAATCTTCGTTTGCTTCCCCGTTTTGCAACACATCGGCCAAAACAGTTCTTTTTCCATCAAAATTTGGGCTTGTTTTGGCGGTACGCCCATTTCCGTCTATGAAAACCCCAGTGTTCTCAAAAGGTGAAAATTTATCGTTTGTATTAAAATTTGAGGATACCTTGACCAAGTCGCCTTTAATTTCAACCGTTTTTGGTGTTTTTTCGGCTTTTTTGACCGAAAACGCACTGGCAATAATCCCCATTGAGTATATCCAATCCGCTTGGTCGGCTTTTTTTAAGGATTTATAAATCGGCGTCGTTTTATGATATCCCAGAAAAAATATTCGTCTTCTCTTTAAGGAAAAAATACAATAAGCGCTCTCGATCTAAGGACCCACAGTTGCGAGTAGGACATCGCGCATTCAGGCGGTACCCCCCTCCTACCATTTCCTTGTCTTTCCAAACTTCGCCCTCGTTCCCCGTGGGCAGCATTTTGCCAAAATGTCCCCCACAAAATGGACATGCGAACCGATTCCCACGGAAATCCCATTTTCCATATAGATCCACAATGTGAGCGTGGTACTTTTCCGGTACCAGATTTTTAAAAAAGGATTTAATTAAATTTTTCATTTACCTGAGTCCATTTTTTCTGCCAAAAAGAAAGTGCTCATGACCATCGATTTATTCTGGCATGAATTGGTAAACGTAACCGGATTATTCATGAGAAGCGCCACTTGGGTCTCATTATTCACTCTCCAGGAATCTTCCGCACCAACCATAACCATGTACAGCCTTTATGATCCAACAGCCTTGTGGCTTCACATCAATACGGAGAACACGAATCGCGATGGCAACCAGTCGTGATCGATCCAAACTCATGTTGCTTTTCGCTGCTAAACAAAGCAAAAAAACTTGTTGTTTCGTATGTGGACAAAGCAATAGGATCATTGTAAAGGGCAGCTATTCATCTCGAGACATCTATTCCGTATGAGGCTCTCGTGAAAGAAAATTCTCAAAAGCATATTGATAGATCTCACAATCAGGCGCACAGAGTTCTCTTACTCTTTCCTGACGTTCAGTGGTCATAATCGAATCACGAAATGAGGTTCCTTTAGGACTTTCATTCGTTTTCGCCAATCGCAACGAAACCCCAAACCGTGTCTTGTAACAAGCTCTGAACGAATCAAGGTGCTCAAGAAATCCTACAACAGCAAATTTATGTAGATTCTCCTTAGCGTGTTCAATAGCTTCTCGTGACGCATAGTCACCGTCTACCCGTCTACCGCCAATGAATTTGACGAAATCATGACCTTGTGCCCGGCCCAGCTCGGAATCCAAGTACGCGTCAATCTCCAGATTGATCTTTCGGTGCCCGATGGTTTTGTACCTATTGTAGAAGTAAGCGGAAATGTATCTTTTCACAGGATCACGCAGCATAGTCACGAAGGCAAATTGGCCTCGAAACTCTTCATAGGCTACGTTGCTAAATGTAAAGTGCCCTGTAATCAGTCGGGAAGAGGCTCGACCCATAAGGTAAAGAAGTAAATTCTCCCGAAATTCTAATATGGCATCTTCGTGTGCAATATACGCTGGCTCACTAACATTCTTACGTATCTTCACAACATTGTCGGAGGCAGCGGCATCAAGGGAGATAGGGTTTGAATCCTGTCTCAGAGTGATATATTGAGAAACAATGGCATTTGCTACAGCGTCTCCCCCACACTTAGGTATATGGATGAGGATGATCTTATCCTGAATTCCCCTCATAATCATATTAGTTGTTCTCAGCAGGAAAGATTGGAAGCTTGGCATTGCTATACTTTCTAGATCGTGCTTAGAGTGCCTACCTAAAACCTATCGAGACACCAAATTGACCATTTTTTCACAAATCTTTCGATAGTGTACGGAGAGAGTTTCAGGAGTCCTGGAACACCGTGCTTTTTCAATATTGAGGACCTGTTGATAATAGCGGGTTGTATCCATCTTTTGCATGATTCGCTCCACAATGGATTTCAATTCCAAATCGGAAGCAAACAAATACCCAATATCGCCGTACTTAAGAAACATGTCTTCGAACAATGCTATTCTTCTCGCTATCAGAGGTTTGGCCCAAGCCAAAGCATCGAGCAGCGTCCCACTTGACTTGAGTTCATAACCTACACCCTCATGAGGAAGGATGATAAAGTGGAGTTGATGAACCTTATTGATGTAGTCTCGTCTACTTAGTCGTTCCTCTCCCGGTTTTGTTGCTAAGACATCCATCTCCAACTCAATCGATTCGTCAGAGGGAACTCGTCCAATGGCATGAAATTCCGTTAGAGCAGGCCTTTTCATGATAATATCCTGTGCAAGTTTCACAAATACAGGAAACCCTTTTTGTTTATTTGCAAGTCCTAAAAACCCGAATCGAATTGGAGTCTTCAAATTTTCAGTGTTCGATTCGGCCTCGTTAGGAGGCAGGGGATGAGGAAGGACTTCCACCTTTTCCTCCAAGACAGGGAGGTTTTTCAAAAGAACACTTCGCAAACTCTCTTCCAACACTATGTACTGAATGTTGTCATTACCAAGAATAGAGAGGGCCGTTTTCACCTCCTGAAACTTACGAATCGGATGACGATGACGCCTTCCAATTACCCCCCCTAGTGGTCCGTGTAACACAACCTGTATCTTGATTTCTCTAAATTGAAAGCGTCTCAACAATTTCAAGGCAACAAGTGTAGCTGTTTTTCCATGAGTCAAAAGAAACTGACCCGGTTCCCCTTTAGGAATGATTCGTAAAAGATCCCATAGGATTTTCATCTCACGGAAAAGACGCACAAAATAGGAGGTATCGGCTGGCAAGAGGGCAATCTCTCTCCATTCAATCGATTTGACCAAGGCTTCATCGGCTTGTTTTTTCAGCTCTCGTATATGTTCTGTTGCCCCAGCGAAACAGATATGCTCGAGGGGAAATGCAGTCTGTACAACCGCTAAGATTCCCGCGTTAAAGGGAACATGCCCACCATCGCTGAAAAAAAGTTCAGAGACAATAATCATCTTGGCTCAAACCCAAAAACCTGGGGAAAGATTCATGATTCGATCGGCCCTTATACTGCAATTCACTGTTGCTTCGAAGGCCTGCTGAAACTTTCGAGAACTCAGTGCAGCATCCTAGCGTTAGCCACCTTCGGCTACTCATAGCCCGGCTCAAACCACAGAGGTAAATATCAAATAAAATGGGCCCATTATCGAAAGTATCCGCTTGTTTCTTAGTTTTATTCATTATTCACTTTCATTTTTCAAGTAGCTTATCAGCAACCTACTAATATTACACGTAATCCCATTAACTGCTTGATCGTGCTGGCGCACGAGAAGTGTTCTCGATATAAAAAACAGGAGGAAGGCATACCTTTCAATGTAGACACACCGACTACCGGTGATTATGATAACATACCACTCATTTCCAAGGAGAGGTATGTCGTCAAAACCTTTGATTCCCCACGGTAGAAACAACTTCCGCAATCGCACATTCGAAATTTTTCTTTTTTATTACTCCCTGATGATTGGATTGCTTCTCGCTCCTCCCATCTTCAACCAAATGTTTTCAATGGTCCAACTCCTGGAAAGGGAAAAACCAGGCTTATGGCTCTTAAGTGCAGTATGCATAGTCTTCGCCTTGGCAATAAGGTTCGGGCGGTGGAAGAGCATTGGATTCTATTTTTTGGTCTTCAATGGGCTATTGATGATATCCATAGAACTGGGATCAAGAACCGTTATTAACATCTTGCCATCTCCCCGCTCAGCCGAGTTCGCCCGAAGGGGCAATATGAGTTATAATGACTTTCAAAGTTACCAAGGGCATCCCTTTCTTCAGTTCACCGGCCGACCTTCTATCCCTACAGCAGAGAACCAGGCTTTCGAAAAGCGTACAAGATTTAATAACTTTGGTTTTATGGGCGATCGAGACTTCGTATACGAAAAGCCACAAAACGTTTTTCGTATTGCAACCATTGGAGGCTCCACCACCGCGAATATATACCCGAAATTAATGGAGGGGTTCCTGAATAAAAATTTTACCTCGCCTCAAAAACAGATCGAGGTCTTGAATTTCGGAACAGGTTTCTGGACCACCGCTCATTCAGTAGTCAATTTTATCCTCAACGTTGTAGATTTTGATCCAGATTATGCGGTGATTCATCATGCCTGGAACGATCGCAAGGTGAGGAAACCAGCCTTACTTTTTCGAGGAGATTACGCCCATGCATTGAAGGTATTTGAACCACCCTCTTCTCTCGTTGAAAGATACCTTCTTAGGGTCAGTGTCATATTTCGGTACATACGATTTCGATTCGGGGTTCCCGCCTGGACCTTTATAGATAATTCCACAATATTATCTCCCTATAAACCCACCAATTTAACTAATTCGAATGAGCTCAAACCCTATCGGCGAAACATGGAAACGATGATTGACCTAGCCACTCTTCGAGGCATTAAAATTGTTCTCACCACCATGCCCCATAGCAATGACGCCAATAAACTATGGGCTTCGGCCTCCAAACACATCGACCAATGCAATGAGATTATCCGAGATATCGCTGAAAAATATGGAGAGAAAATTTTATTCGTAGACTTAGATCAACTGATGACCGGGAGAATGGAAGAGGTTTTTCGAGATGTGGCGCATGTCACAAGGGCAGGAAAGGCATTCAAAGCTCATCAAATAGGCAACATGATATTAAAAGACCTCACTAATTCTGGTATTTGACTTGAAAAGCAACCAAAATAGTTATAACAGATTCATCTTCATGTAACCCTTGGCAAACCTGAAGCAGTTCAGAGGGGAATTTCACGAGGCTATTCCCCATCGTTTTTTTCTTCATGTTAGTCATCCTGTAAATGAGGCAAATCTAACATAGATCTAATTAAAAATCCTAGAAACATTTCAGTTCTATTTATTTAGATTTCTTCATACCTTAAAATTTTTCAAACTGGGTGACATAGTTATCCCACCCAATGGGGTTACCCCGTCAAGGCTCTCTCTTTCAAAACCTCCCACAGTCGAAAACTCTTTGCTATCTATCGATCAGCCCAAAACAAGTTACACACTTGAGACATTTGCCTGATCATGCAGGGACAGCCAAGAAGTGTTCCACTCGTTCAACACCTATACATGCAATAATCTTCCACAATTTCATTCCTGCAAGGAATCAACTCTACTTTCATTCGAGCTTTCTCATATCATACAAACACTATACTTTTGTTCGCAGTTACGTATCCTGGTATTTACTAACGTCCAATGGTATTTTTATCTCTTAAGTTTATGCCTTCGCCCTACAGAAAACCTGGGATACCCAACCATCACTAAATGCTTTTTAATTCCTACATATTTATATTTCTTTTCTGTCCCATAACCTTCATCGTTTTTTTTATTATTGGGAGTCGTGGGCATCATCGACTAGCCCTCTCCTGGCTCGTGGGAGCTTCTCTCTTTTTTTATGGATGGTGGAATCCTGCATATCTGATCCTCATCATTGCCTCAATCTTTTTTAACTATGGAATTGGCCTCAACCTGAGGGGGCCTAGCGGGACCAATTCATCAAAATGGTTACTTGGATTCGGAATCGCGGCTAATCTAGGCCTTATTGGCTACTACAAGTACGTGAATTTCTTTTTGGATAACATGAACGTTATTTTGGCATCAGAATATCACCTTGAGAAAATCATTCTTCCCTTGGGAATCTCATTTTTTACGTTTCAACAAATAGCCTATCTCATGGATGCATACAGAAGTGATACCAAGGAATATAGCTTCCTCCATTACTGCTTGTTTGTCACGTTTTTCCCACAATTAATCGCGGGGCCCATTGTTCATCATAAAGAAATGCTGCCACAATTCGCGCAGGACATCATCTACCGATTCAATCAAGAGAACCTTTCAGTCGGGCTAACAATATTTACCTTTGGCCTATTTAAGAAAGTGATAATTGCAGATACCCTGGCTACTTACGCCTCGCCGGTCTTTGCCGCTGCTAACGAAGGAGTTACGCTCACATTTTTTGAGGCATGGTGCGGGGCACTTGCCTACACCTTTCAACTTTACTTCGATTTCTCCGGCTATTCAGACATGGCTATTGGCCTGGGACGAATGGTTGGTATTCGCCTACCCTTAAATTTCAACTCACCCTATAAGGCAGTCAACATTATTGATTTTTGGCAACGCTGGCATATTACTCTCTCACGATTCTTGAGAGACTATCTCTACATTCCACTTGGGGGTAATCGTAAGGGTAAAGTACGTCAGTACGGCAATCTTGTAATAACTATGTTACTTGGCGGCTTGTGGCATGGTGCAGGCTGGACCTTTATAGCCTGGGGGGCACTTCATGGATTTTTCTTAGCTTCAAATCATTTATGGCACCATGTTCGCTATACATTTCTTGGCCATGACAGAGGGAAAAGTATGTGGTTCGGTAAATTATTTGCACAGCTTCTTACCTTCCTAACTGTGGCAATGGGCTGGGTCGTCTTTCGATCTGAAAGTATTGAGACCGCTACGAGTATGTGGCAATCAATGTCGGGATTTCACGGCATCTCATTGCCCAGACTATTGCAAGACATGGTTATTGGATACGAGACATGGCTACCATCTCTATGGATCAGTTTCGATGGCATGTTTCCGAATGACACGGCCCCTTGGGCCTATCGAGGCATCGCATCCCTGTTGATTGTAGGAATTATTGCTTGGTGCATGCCCAATGTGACACAAATCTTGAGCAATCATAGACCTGTCATTCATCATCAATATCAACTACATCCCCAAACAGTCGTCTGGAACAACTCTACGTATTGGGCAACTGGAGTCGGAATACTACTCGGCCTATCTATTCTTGGCTTAGGTTCCGCCACAGAATTTCTCTATTTTCAATTTTGAATCATGGCAGAATAGTCAGAAACACCATTTTGATGACTACGTACGATCAAACGCTAAAATTCTTTCTACCATTTTAATGAGTCTTCTGAAATGATACAACACGTCAAATACTTATGCTTACTGTTTGGTAGTTCAATGGCGATATGCCTTATTGTATTTTGTATTAATATTTTCTTTGACCCCCTGTGGTATTTCAATGGCAATCAATTCGAAGGTCTCAATCACATGTTTAATGAACGGCTTTCAAAAACCAATCAATATTTAAAGCGACGTTCGTCCCATGCATATAATTGCATCATATTCGGAAGTTCAAGAACTATTCTCCTAAATGAATCTCAGTTTGACGCCCCTTATCGGTGCGTTAATTTTTCTTTTTCAGGAGGTCGAATCAAAGAATTTATTGCATTTGCTAAATGGCTAAAGAACAAGGGCGAGCATCCAGATTATGTCATTCTAGGAATTGATGATTTCAACTTTATCGAGATGGACAGGGCTCTCAATATACCAAACTTTATTAAGAATAATTCTGATCCACCAGGTGTGTTCTATAGTTACTTCTCCCTTGATGTCTTAGACATGTCGTACAGGCTATTCTTTCACTCTAAAAACTGGGCACAAGGATATGACCATGAATTCTTGGGAACGGTTGTCGAAAATCCACCTCAATATATCCCCAAACTTCTCCCATCTTATGGCCAACATCATAAAAATCGAATAGATGCGATTAACGACTATAAAGAGTTTAGAGATATTTTTCCTCAAGCCAAGATTATTGGTTATATACCTCCCATTTCATCATGGATAACGGCGTCAAAACCCCCATCAGAACTCGACTTTTTTCTACATTCTATCTACACGATATCAAATTTCTTTGATGAATTTTATGATTTCTCAGTTCCAAGCACCGTGACTGCCAATCCAGAACATACTCATGATGGAAGTCATTACCATCCTTTCATTCAGAAAAAAATCGTAAAGCGCATTGCTGGCAAACCAGCAGTATTTGGCCTTGCAGTAAAAAGGGGTTCCAGAAAACAATATATTGAAACCTATCGTAACAATGTTCGTGAATTTAAAACCTCGCTAATACCCTCATAAACAAAATTTAATTTTATCTTCCTCAAGTCCTCATTACTTTCACTCTCATACTTCAACCCAACCGATAGATATCATAATCAAATACTCGGTGAAGCACTCAAACGCCAATTTTTTCACCTGACAACAAACTTCTATAAATTGTAGGGGGGAATGATGACGCTAACGAGGGGAGATATAGGATGAGAAGGGGGCGGATGACATTCCATTGCCTGCTATAACAAGGCACTTGTCACTGATATCGTGACTCAATCTTTTGCATTCCCCAATGAAAGGTTAACCTCACCAAATCAGGAAGTCGTTTAAATCTACCTGATATCACAGGGTTTATTCGCAGAGGGACGCCTAATCTCCAACAGAGACCGGAAATCCTTTCACATATCCAAGCATTCATCAAATATAGAAGGTGCATGAACATGAAATACCATCGTTGCCCCATTCCCTCGTAAAGGGGAATAGTGTTCGCGAATTCCATGAAATCATGAAATGAACGCGAAGACATCACCTGCTGAAGTGGCTGTTGAAAAAAGGGTTGCGTAATAGCTTTTTTCTGTTGCCCGAAAAGATGACCTGGCACCCCTGCTTCCTCGACAAGCCTCCGAGCTATTGGTTTATCATAGTCATTCTCTGCCCACCAAGCTTTCATATCAGGTGAATTAGATATACTGTGTATAGACGGGTAATTAACCGCAAGAAAATAGGGAACGGGCACATGAATAAAGCCTACTCGTAATCGGAACTCAGTGATTGAGTTGCCGCTTGCATCGCGCCTTATGACTTCTGAACTGATCGCTGTTTTACCGCGAGCCCAAAATTGCCCGGCAAATCCCGTAATCAGCATTTTTTGTGGCAATAAACTTGCCATCGACACCAGAACTACATCTTCTCCTCCACTTCCACAAGCCAAAAATTCCGCTTCAGGAAAGTCATCCCTCGTCAAATAGGTTTCTCTGTCACATTCAATGACCTGAAAGCCCATCAATTCCCCTATTATCCTTCCACTGTCATCAGTTTCACCAAAACCTGGCCGAGCCTGAGCATAGGTGACAGCCTGGACACAGCCAATCCCCTTGGCCAACACTGATGCAGCTGGAGAATCATAGCCGGAAGAAACGGTGGTCAAGGGCGCGTAAACACGTTTACGTGATGGTGCTTGGACATTCTGATTGAGCCCATGGAGCGCATCCTGCAAATAAATGCATACGTCACGATAATCCTTGAAGTGGGGGGAGTGTTTTTTAGCAAGATATGTCACCGAAAGATCAGGGTGTATGAGTATGTTGCAGTAATAATAAAGTTGCACCGTATTACCCCGTTGGGTCGGAATTGTTTTTGTGTAATGCTTGAGCCCATTCGTAATAGTGTTGATATCCCTAATATAAAGACTATAAGCGCTATCACACCAATCGTCAGCCTCAACAAGCAAAAATGCTAGAGAGTTCGAGACAAATATTCCGTCATTTGTCTGTATTAAATGCAGACGTTCAAGTGTATGAGTCGGAGCAGCAAATACGATTCCATTTGCACTGATCTTTCCACCAGACCCCATACAAACCGTCGCATCGGGGAAGCCATTTTGTAAAAACTCACCATTCCACGCACCTTCAAAAAAAAAGTCTCCGCCAATATCAACCCAGTCTCCGTGACGGATAACGACTTGAGAATCTTTGCTTGTAATCTGGGCGCACCACGCGAGATGAGGTAACGTTTCACTCATATTGAACTTCATATTCATCATAACGTTGTGTGATTCCGTGGAATGGTCCGTTTTAAGGTGCGCCAACGACTATAGAGAAACCCAGAAGATTTTAAAAGTTGACAAGACAACAACTGAAAAATCACTGCGGATGAGAACCCTCACAGATTCAAGACAGAGGGGAGAAAAAAAACCATCGGCTAGATTTAGTGAACATGATCTCCAGCGAATGAGCTACAACTCTTGATGTCGGTAAAGAAGCTAGGGTGCATCGAATTTAATTGTTCAAAATTCTCATTAAAGCTGGCAAGACAATGGATAGTAGGTTAGCCAGACCTCCACCATGTAAACGCCAAGATGTATCAATACAAGATTTCCAGGGTCTGCGTGCTAAAGCAGGGCATTCCAGTCTCTTTTGCCACAATATCCTGAATCTTTCGAACTTGGGCGCCATCCATATTTTTTGGATAAAGGAGGCCCACACACGTTCCGCTATGAGCAGTCATCACACCAAGTGCATTCCAACGATCCGCAAGACGTCCCGTCGCCAAGGAAAGTGCCAGCGCAAAAACGGTTAAAAAGGCCATAGCGCCAGCTGTAAAGCTGGTTAGCCGAGCGGTAAACCCACTGGGCGGCACAACCTTATCAGCCTGAATGTCCCCTTCGAAAATAGCAAAAATATTCCCCATCACAAATCCGCTCCTGCCAGTTGCAGTTGTTTATCCTGAATGCGCAGAACTCTTGCAGAAATTTCCGCCTTGGTTGTACGGATTAAATTCAAATCATGGGTGGCAATTAAAATTGTTTTTCCCATTTTATCTTCCTATGGTATTAAACCCGATCCCAAACAACTTGATGCTCATATTGTCACCTTTGGTGCAAATGACGCGACATTAGTACGTGATTTTGTTTGCGAAGTAGATAATCAAGTGATGGGTGTGCTTGCAATTTCTGTGGAGAATACCGTTGAATTTAAAGTGACCGACCTATATGTATCGACTGAGGCTAGAGGTCAGGGCTTAGGACGTCAGCTTTTAAATTGTGCTGTTGCTTTTGCTAGAGAATGTGGTTGCAAAAAAATAACTCTAGAAACTCGAACAATTTTTCGAGAAGCTGTTAGTCTATATGAAAGTTCTGGTTGGTCACGGGGA
>JAVJHY011551936.1:0-11483 GCA_035593235.1 Phascolosoma agassizii | reverse complement strand
AAAAATCCGGCCGCTTGCTCGTATGCTTTGGCGCCCAGGCGCGGGACCTTTTTCAGTTGTTCTCGGTTTCTAATTCGACCGTTAGTATTGCGCCATTCGACGATATTGTTCGCGTGCGTTTCGTTAAGACCGGAGACTCGGTTGAGCAATGCGACCGATGCCGTGTTCACTTCGACACCAACCGCATTCACACAATCTTCGACGACGGCGTCGAGAGATTTAGATAATTTATGTTGGCCGACGTCGTGTTGGTACTGCCCGACCCCAATCGATTGGGGATCGATTTTGACTAACTCGGCTAGCGGATCCTGCAATCGACGCGCAATGGAAATGGCGCCGCGCACGGTCACATCCAACGCGGGGAACTCGGCTGCGGCGAACTCGGAAGCAGAATAAACAGAAGCGCCGGCTTCGTTAACGACCACTTTCGTGAGCTTCAGATCGGGGTGTTTCTGGATTAACTCAGCGGCGAGTTTTTCGGTTTCACGCGACGCCGTTCCGTTGCCTATAGCGATGAGCTCGACGGCATATTTTTTCGCGAGCATTGCCAAGGTGGCGATAGATTCGTTCCATTGGTTCTTCGGTACGTGGGGGAAAATCGTGGTGTTATCGACGTATTGCCCGATACCATCGATCACGGCGACTTTAACGCCAGTACGAAGACCAGGATCCAAACCGATTGCCGCGCGTTGCCCAGCCGGGGAGGCGAGAAGCACATCCTTTAAGTTATCGGCGAATACCTTGATCGCTTCGGCCTCAGCCTTGTCGCGCAATTCACCGAGCAAATCATTCTCGATTTGCTGCTGCAGCTTTACGCGCCAGGTCCGCTTCACGACCTCGGTCAGCCATGGGGTTGCGAGTGGTTCACCGTCGAAATCTCCAGCGGGGCGGTAAGGTGTGCCAAACGTGCGTGCTATCGCGGCCTCACACGGGTGCGCGTCGGCAGTACTGAGGTCAGGAATATCGAGCTTTAATGAGAGCATGCCCGCTTTACGACCCCGGAATAAGGCCAATGCGCGATGCGGCGGCACTTTCGAGATGGGTTCGCGGTAATCGAAGTAATCGCGGAATTTTTCACCTGCCTCTTCTTTGTCCTTCCCGACCTTACTCATGAGCATGCCTTTGTCGGCAACGATTGCGCGTAACCGCGCGAGCAGATCTGCGTGTTCCGCAAAGCGCTCCATGAGAATGAATTTGGCGCCCTCTAGTGCCGCCTTGCCGTCTGCAATATCGTGTTCGTCGCTAAGGTAATTTACCGCTAAGGTTTCAGGGTCGACGTTGAAATCATTCACGATGGCATCGGCCAGTGGCAGCAAACCGGCTTCAATTGCAATTTGACCTTTCGTGCGGCGCTTCTTTTTATACGGCAGGTATAAATCTTCCAAGCGGGTTTTCGTATCCGCCTGCTCGATCGCTGTGCGTAGTGTCGGGGTTAGTTGTCCCTGTTCTTCAATGCTGGCCAGCACGGCCAAGCGGCGGTCGTCGAGCTCGCGTAAATAGCCCAGGCGAATGTTTAGCTGTCGTAGCTGCGTATCGTCTAGGCCACCAGTCGCCTCTTTTCGGTAACGAGAGATAAAAGGAACGGTTGAACCTTCGTCCAGCAATGCAATTGCAGTTTCAACTTGCGGTAGTTTTACCTGCAATTCTTGCGCGATGAGATTGGCGATGGGGAGCATAAGGGTTTTACTAACCTGTTTGTGGGGTGGCAATGGTATCGCTAAGTGTAATGTTTAAACGCAGCTTGTGTGTGGGTCGACAATTTGTCGCAGTGATCGAGCGCGCTGCCGCATCTACGAGATGTATGAAGAGACTAGCCAGATCCCGTGTCACCAGGCCATCGTAACGAATCTATGGTTGATAACTGGTCTCGGAAATCACCGGTTTTTAATCCGATGAAATCGGAAAAATCTTAGGTGGCCGAATCAAATGCTTGCCGAACCCAAAAAGTTAAGGGCGGGTCTTGGGCCGGGAGGGTGATCCAATACCAATCTCGCCCGAGGTCTTCTGCAGGCTGTAGAGTGTCGGATGTGTTTGCGTTGCCTTCTCCTGGGAGTCGTAGGGCGATTCTCATGCTCAAGGCAACAGCGAAAATTACACCTTGTTTAGAATAAAGAAATTCGTAGGCAAATTCCTGTCGGGACGGCGAATAAGAGTTCCATCCTAATGGAAGAGGCTTAGCTGCCTGCAGTAATTCCTCCGTAATATCTCCATGGGCATAGGGAAGTGACGTGCCGGAAGTCAGCCTTCTAACGATATCTTGGTTCGTAGGGTTGGAGAATTGTTTCTCAAGGTCGGCATCTACCGGCCACCTCATGGTGCCTGGTAGACCGATGACATGGCCTTCAGTCGCACCAGCCCAGTTTATCCATTCACGCCATTGGTCATCACCGCGCTGGTATGACGAGAGCAACGACACGATATCCGATAATGATTCGGGAACGCGTGAGCAAAAGAATTCTTTGTCGTTTTGGACGACTCGGCAAGACCATCCATCTTCAGGGTTCCGACTTCCCGAGCACTCAATGAAGTTATGTGGGTCTTGGGAAAGGACTACATAAGTAATGTCATCCCATGGTGTCTCATTGACGGCTCGTTCAATATCTCCGAGGCTCGGTGTATCGATCTCGGGGATTACCTGGTCGGAAGTTATGATTTCGATTTGAAATAGCATCGGCCGCCACATTAGTTGAATATTATTCGATCAGCAACAATCTGTGGCGCCACCCCGAAGTCAGCAGCCTGTATTGCCTCGCCTTCGGAGGACAGGTACTAACGCCCGGCGAAATAAGCTACGCAATTAACCAGCACCGTTAAAATGAGAGACGCGATTAGCATGGCTTTCCAAGGAAGGAACACCTTAACTCGGGGCGCTTGTTCTTTGTCATTCTGCTCTATCGCGTCGCCCATTTTCTTATGTAGCGTGCGTTCAGCCTTTTGAGTCGTTTTGGGGAAAAGTAATGCCAACAAATTTATGAGAACCGTAAGCACTATTGAGCCAATGAGTGAATAAATGAAAAATTCTTTCATAATCCCATGATACTTAAAAATTGAGTTCCGTCAGGTTGCTACGCGATAGGCGACTGCTGCCCTGTGAGCAATACTCCTAATTACGACGGATACCTGATTCCCGCTCGAAACCATTGCGGGGCGGTAAAGCAAGAAATTAACGAGAATCACCCTCGAGAATGGTTTAGACCAGGTCTGAAGTAACCTGCATCTAGTAAATAACGTTTGTTATTCTTGCGCCAAGAAAATCAAGCCGTAGAATCTACCTGGACGCTACGATCTACCCGTTAACTCATTAGTGATCGGAAATACTTTGAACAAACGTCACTCTAAAAGAAGTTCAAATGACTCCTAGTCAGCCGCTTGCCGATCGCGTCGCGATCATCACAGGTGCTACCCAAGGTATCGGTCTCGGAATCGCTGAGACGATGGCACGTGCGGGGGCGAAAGTAGTGATCGCGGATATCGCAGAGGATCGTTTAGCACCAGCGTGCGCTACCGTGGCGCGCGAAGGCAACGAGGTGGCTAGCGTCAAAGTGGACGTTACCGATCAAGATTCAGTTAATAACTTAGTCGCCGTAACACTAGATCGCTTTGCGAGAATCGATGTGTTGGTCAATAACGCTGGCGTTGTAATCGTTAAATCAATCGACGATCAAAATGAGGCGGATTGGGATCGCGTCATCGACGTTAATCTAAAAGGCACCTATTTGTGCACGCGGGCAGTGATCCCAACGATGAGCGCGAATGGCGGCGGCGCTATCATCAATCTTTGCTCGATTGCAGCGTTTGGATTTACCACGCCGCATGTCCCTTACACGGCGTCGAAAGCAGGCATTGTTGGCCTAACTCGCGACGTCGCCTACGAAGTTGCGGCGCGCGGGATCCGAGTGAACGCGATCGCACCTGGCCCGATAGAAACCCCAATGTTTGATGCCCTCACCGCGGCACAAAAACAGGCCCACGCGGCCAAGGTGCCGGTGGGTAGACTTGGTCAACCGGAAGACGTTGGTGCGGCCGCGGTCTTTCTGGCTTCCGACGCTGCGAGTTTTATCACTGGTGTCACGTTGCCGGTAGCTGGCGGTAGTGATCTAAAAATTAGTTAGCGGGGCGCTGCCAATGCTGCATTTGATTTACTTTATTACCCGCAAGCCGTCATTGGATAACGACTCATTCCATCGATACTGGCGTGAAACGCACGGGCCCATCGTAAAACAAATCCCGCAGTTGCAACGCTATATCCAAAGCCATCAAATTTCGGGAACAAGTATCAACTCAACCTACGATGGCGCAGCCGAAGCGTGGGTCGCCGATGACGATGCGCTTACGGCGCTGCGCAATAGTTCGGAATTCCGACAGGGCGCGCTGGCGGACGAACCGAATTTCATCGATATGAATCGGGTCGAGTGGTTAGTCACGCGAGATAGGATTATCGTCGACGGACCGGTGACGCCAGGCGCGATCAAGACGATTTCTCGGGTGCGCCGCAAGCAAGGGTTATCGGTCGAAGAATTTCGAGATCATTGGCGTAGTATTCATGGTCCTATTGGTGCGCGATTACCCGGTGTGCAACGCTACGTGCAATGTGAGACAGTCGACGCCGCGTATCGTTACGGGGAGCCGCGTTGGGATGGCGTGGGTTTGCTCTGGGTAAAAGATATTGATGCGTTGAAAACAATGCGCGAATCCGATACCTACGCCGTCGATGCGTTGACAGACGCTGCAGCGTTTCTAGACATCGGCGCAATCTCTGGATTCGCTGCTGAGGAAGTTCGAATAATCTAGCTAATGAATTTACATTTGGTGCATAGACTTTGAAACGATTATTGTTTTTATCGGCGCTACTGTACGGTTATGCCGTCAGCGCCGATGATCTCACCGAGCAAACCTGTCAATCCGCTAACGGGATCACTCCGATTTGCGGATTTCTCTCCCCAGAAGATATCGATGTGCTGCCCGGTGGGAACGCATTGGTGGTTGGGGGGTTTAGTCTCGACAACAAAAACGGCGATATTCGTGCACTGCACTTAGCCGACCAACGCGTAGAGATAATTTACACGCCGGAAGATCCTACCGTAGCTAGCGATAAGCCTCCGTGGGGAGACCCCGCTTGCCCTGGGCCGCCGCAACGCTTCGCCGCGCACGGCATCCATGTCTCGCAACAAGCCGACGGAACGACCACATTACTTGTCGTCAACCACACGGGGCGCGAGTCGGTCGAGTGGTTTGAAATCTCAGAGACTAACGAATCGATCGCTGCCACATGGCGCGGTTGTGTCATCGTTGATTCCGAACTTTGGATCAATGACGTGGCGATGCTGCCCGGCGGTGGATTCGTTGCTAGCCAGATGATGCCCCGGGGATCTGCCGCAACAATGTTCGACCGACCACCGAATGACAAACTCGAAACGGGATATGTGGTTCAGTGGCACACCGATCGCGGGTGGCAAAAAATCCCTGGTACTGCCGGCGCATTACCGAACGGCATACAAGTGTCAGCCGACGGCAATACGATATACAACAATCATTACTTGGCGAATCAAGTCGTCGCTGTCGATCGCGCCAGCGGGAAACGGCTCTGGACGACGCCAGTGCTCGGCGCGCCGGATAACATGAGCATCAGCGAGGACGGTACACTGCTTGTTACGATGCACTTGGCAAGTTTGCGCGAAATTCGCGACGTCTGCATGCGCGACACTGTGCCGTTTTGTGGCTTACCGTTTGCGGTTGCCTACATCGATCCGGAACGCGGCGAGGTGACGCCCATTATTCAGTCTGCAGGCGCACCGTTTGGCGGTGCCACTGTTGCGGTTGAGACCGGGAACGCCATTTATCTCGGGGCGTTCGCAGGAAATCGAATCGCACGCATCGCAAAACCGTCGAAGCCGTGAGGGGACGACTGGGCCGGCGCTGAATTGCGCGGACGAATCGGATCTGAGCAATCGAATCGGTGCCACCACGCGACGTCCTCGCGCTAGCAACACGAGTCTGTTTTGGTTGTACGTTCCAACGTCGGCTAATGACTGTGCAGTGTGTATTTGTGGCGGCCCTGCGAAAAAGCCTGCCGCGCCGGGTAACGGTATCGCGGGTTGCGCTTCACGCTGGATGCGGGCGAACACTCGCAATAGCGCGACTATTAACCGTCGCTGTCGGGCGCTTTTGAGACCGCTTCTTCCACACCGTTCGGATCAAAGTAGTGTCGACCTACTGCCGCCGTGTCGGCCACTCGAAAACGTTCGAGTCCCGCGTCCGCTTCCAGAATGCCGCCGTAGATGTCTCCCGCGGCTTCGCCTGCAGTACCATTTAAGAAGTCGTTTGGGTCTTGGTGGTCAACGAACCCGAGCGCCGAAGCGCCGAGCGCGTATCCCATGAGTTCTTGAATCTTTTTTGGTAGCTTCCGTGCTTCCTCAAGCGGCACGGCTAGGTATTGATTTTCTTCTTGTCGCAACCAGCCAAGCGCATAGTGCAAAGCAAGACCAAAACGCGCGTCATTCGATCGGTTGGCCGCGCCTCCGTGAATTGTGCTACCGACATATAAAAGGACGGAACCAGCAGGCATTTCCGCTGAAACTATTTCGTGCGGGCGTGGCGCGCGCGCGTCCTCCCAGTGACGACTCCCGGGTACGAGGCGGGTCGCACCGTTTTCCAACGTGAAATCGCTGATCGCCCACATCGTGGATAACAATAGCGGTGGCGCGGGGTTTTGGATTGGGTAAAAACCGGTGTCGCGGTGTAAAGGCTGTGCGGTTTCTCCAGGTTCGAGGTACATCACACCGGTATAGTTGATGTGGTAACGCACACAGTGGGGCAATAAAAGCTTATCCGCTATTGCTAACACGAGCGGGTGAGTGAGTAACTCCTGGACGGTGTTCGATCGCAAGAGCAGTCGGCCAAAGCGGCGCGTTCGCTCACCCATCATGTTGTCGTTGCCGGGGGCGCGAGTGTCAAGGTGTGGGCCAAGTTCGCCGCGAATACGTTCAAGCTGCGCTGCACTCAACAGATCTTCGATAATGACGTACCCGTCCTGGGCTAACAGCGACGCTATTCGCTCTTCGGAATCACTTGCCTGGAAGCGATTTAGCGCCATTATCGATACCTATATCTGCAGACGAACGCTTACGCCGTCGCGCGAGCAACACATGATCGCGGCAACGCGTGCGCGCCGTTCACGCCGTGCGGACGACCTCGTCGAGGGTTTCGCGCATCGCGCCGATCACCGTGTCGATTTCGTTGCGCTCTATAATGTAGGGCGGGCACAAAGCGATGGCTGAGACACCAATCGCGCGCGCAATGACGCCTTTATCAAGGATCCCACGGTACATGCGCGCCGGTATTTTTAAGTCGGCGTCGAAGGTTTCGCCCGTATCGCGATCTTTAACAACATCAATAGCGGCGATCATGCCTAAACCGCGCACTTCGCCGACGTGCGGATGATCGGCGAATTCTTCTCGCAATCGCTGCTGCAAATAAACGCCGGTCTCAGCTGCACGATCGAATAGCGATTCGTTCTCCATGATGTCGAGGTTAGCGTGCGCGGCGGCCGTACTAATAGGATGACCGCTGTAGGTTTGACCGTGGTTGAATTGCAGGATCTCGGATCCGTGTTCTTCAATCACGGACCACACGCGTTCGGAAATAAGCGAAGCGGAGAGCGGCGCGTATGCGCTCGTTAAGCCTTTCGCGAGGGTGACTAAATCAGGCTCGATCCCAAGCGCGATACTGCCCCATGGTTTACCAAGGCGACCAAAGCCGCAAATCACTTCATCGGCGACGAATAATATGTCGTGTTTCTGTAATACCGCCTGCATCGCCGGGTAGTACGATTCGGGAGGCACGATAACCCCGCCGGCACCCATCACTGGCTCGGCTACAAAGGCCGCGATAGTTTCTGCGCCTTCACGTTGAATCATCGCTTCGAGTTCTTCGACAAGCTTTGTTACAAACTCGTCTTCCGTCATGCCGGGTTCAGCTTCGCGATAATAATGCGGCATCGAGAGGTGTAAGAACCCTGGTAACGGCATATTCATATGGGCATGTACCGACGGTAACCCGGTCATGTTCGACGCACCAAGCGTAATACCGTGATACGCCATGTGGCGCGAAATGATTTTGATCTTCTTTGGTAGACCGCGTAAGTTGTTGTACAACCAAATGAGTTTTATCTGCGTATCATTTGCGTCGGATCCCGACAGACCGAAAAATACTCGCGCGATGGGCCACGGCATCATGCGTTTTAAGCGATCGGCGAGACGGATTGTGGGTTCGGTGGCCATGCCAAAAAACGAATGGAAATAGGCGAGCTCGTGTGCCTGCTCCGCAATAGCATTCGCGATCTCGGTACGGCCATAGCCGACATCACAACACCATAATCCAGCCATTGCATCGATGTACTGATTGCCATCGACGTCTTGCACTTGGACACCAGCGGCTCGTTTCATTACCAACGCGCCACGCGCAGCGAGATCCTCGAAGTTGGTATATGGATGAAGATGGGAATCGAGATCCATCCCTTGTAGATCGGTCAACATATTATCGCTCCTCGTTTCTTCACCATGGGTGTCAGTTCAGCCCACTTTTTGGGCCGGCGCAACATCTATAAGCACGCTCCCTCCGCGTACTAGATCGGGCTACATTCTACAATGCGATTGTTAAAAGCGAGCTTCCGTCCGCTTGTACAACGAGCTCATCATCAGGATTAACGACAACCGTAGTCGTCGCGAACTCGACAATCGCAGGCCCGGTGATCGTGTCACCTTCGGCCAAGCTCTCGCCTTGATAGATCCGGGAATTAACTTGGGCGTTGACGCTGGCCATATAAGCCAAGCGTTGCCCCGTCGGTTTCGCACCACCATCGGAACGACCGTGTAATTTCCCTTCCGGCGCCGGACGGCTGCCGGTGGCGGTAAGGCGCCAATGCAAGCATTCCACTGGTTGGTCCAACATCGCATAAGTAAATCGTTTGTTATGTTCTGCGTGAAAGTCTTGTTCCAGTTTGCGCAAAAAATTATCGTCTATCGAGCCACTTGGCAACGGCATTGTTAGGTTGTGCACTTGTCCCGGGTAGCGCCCTTCGAGATGTCGGGAGAACTGAATTTCGTTGGCGTCGAAACCATCTGCCTCGAGGTGCGCGCGACCCTCCGATGTCAATTCATCAAACACTGCATTGATTCGATCCGCAACCCCTTCGCCGTTGGAATAGCAATGCGACAAGCGCACGTAGTCGTGGCGTACTGGCGTAACAGCCATACCAAATGCGCACAGGCCGCCCGCCGAGCGTGGCACCAAAACCTCGCCGATCCCGAGCATCCGCGCTAATTCCGCGGCGTGCAGGCCACCCGCACCGCCGCCAGCGACCATCACGTAATCGCGCGGATCGATACCCCGCTCGATCGAGACGGCCCGAATGGCGGTGGCCATATTCGAATTCACGATTGTGAGGATCCCGGCCGCAGCGGTTTGCACGTCGAGGCCCAGTGGGATGGCGATATGCGTATCAATGGCTTTAACCGCTAGATCCATATCTAGCGAGCGACGCCCGCCGAGGAACGCGCCGGCAGCCATGCGCCCGACCACAAGATTTGCATCGGTTACCGCGGGCTCGGTACCGCCCCGGCCATAGCAGGCGGGTCCGGGTTGCGATCCCGCGCTACGCGGACCAACTCGCAACGAGTTACCGCTGTCAATCCAAGCGATCGAGCCACCTCCCGCACCGACCGATAATACCTCCACCCCGTTGACACCAATCGGCTGGTTGGCGACTTTTATATCGCTCGACATCACCGGTTCGCCATCACGCAACAAGCAAACATCGAAACTCGTGCCGCCCATGTCGACTACTATCAAGCGGTCGGGCGATTTCGTCGTTGCCGCATAGTGAGCGCCGGCCGCTGGTCCGGCTGCGGGGCCCGATGCAACCGCGTTTACCGGGCGCGCCAGCAAATCGGGTACTGCCGCACAACCGCCGTTTACCTGCATGATCAGCGGCCGATGCGGCATGCCGCTGTCTGTCATCGCGGCTTCGAAGCGGCGCAGATAATCACCGATGATCGGCGCAATATAGGCGCTTAAGATAGTCGACGAAGTGCGTTCCCACTCGCGGATCTCCGGCAGGATATCCGACGAGCACAGCACATCGACCTCGGGCAACTCTTCGCGCACAAGTTCGGCTGCACGTTGTTCATGGGACGGATCGATAATCGACCACAAGAATGCTATTGCGACCGCAGCCACCCCGTGTTCGCCTAACGTGCGGGCGGCTTCGCGCACTGCCTGTTCGTCTAGCGGTTTGACCTTCGTGCCGTCTGCACCAATGCGCTCGGGGATCCCGAGACGCAAATAGCGTGGAATAAAATCTTCTGGTTTTTGCAGGTGCACGTTAAAGCGTTCCGGTTTCGCCCCACGCCCCAGGTGGATCACGTCGCGAAAACCTTCAGTACAAAGAAGGCCGACGATCGGACCGTTACGTTGGATCAACGCATTCGTCGCCATGGTTTGACCGTGTACTAGAAACTCCGTCGAGCGCAACAGCGACTCGACGCTAGAATCGATTTCTGCGGCGATGCCGGTCAGACCTTGGGTAATAGCCCGCAATGGCTCATCGGGGGTCGAGTCTTCTTTGTAGACCAGAAATTGTCCGTTGTCTTGGAGTAATACGACGTCCGTAAACGTTCCGCCGATGTCAATACCGATGCGGTTGGCCATGCTAGGACTCAGGTGGGCTATCGTTAAAGTGCTCGGCGATCGTCGGTGCTTCTATAAAGCGATCGCCATCTCGCATATTGCGTTCAATCCAAGTACCCGCGCCCGGCGTCGTTGGATCGATCAGGGGGCGCGCAATCTTGCGCAGTTCGCTGCGGCGTTTTTGTGTGGCTTGGACATCGAGCGTGCGTTCGAAGTCGTCCTTACAGATGATCCCAAACACGTCGCGCGCCGAATCCTCGCTAATCCAACCATCACGTAGGTTACGTCGCACCAATTCGGCGTCGCGGTCGCAAGGATGACCCCAGCCGCCACCGCCTGAGGAATAGCCGGTCCACGATTCACCCTCGCGCACCAAAGTTTGCCCAGCAACCGAGGTAAAAGTGCGTGAACCGTTTTCGTGTTCAAGGAAAATACCACCGCCCGCACTCATCGTACCGCCATTCACGCCATGTGGCGGATTTTTCGAACCTTCACCGAACGAGGTGGCTTCCATCTCGCCCGCGATGGGGCGGTACCGAGTGCGCGTGCCGGCGCCGCCGACCCATTGACCCAAGCCGATAGAATCCGTCTCGATTTCGTTGAAGTCGATGCGTAATGGATAGAGCAGCTCCACTTCTTCGACGGACGCCGAGGTAAGCCCCCCCATCCCGGCAATGGTACCGATCATCGGCCACCCATCCGCGTCTTTGGCAGCACCCGAACCGCCCATACTATTAAATAGCATGCAGCCCCACTCCTTACCCGTACGCTTATCGATGCCGTTGAAATTTGGCAAA
>JAVJHY011551826.1:0-11487 GCA_035593235.1 Phascolosoma agassizii | reverse complement strand
TGGATCTGCTCTTTGAGTTCTTTGAACAATGGCCTCAAAGTTTCCGCACACAATTCTTCGCCGTATACCTCCGCAATCTCAGCACGCATCTGCTTGCTGTACGAAGATGGGTTTCCTCGGTATATCTCCGGGAAGCGTATGCGGACGAAAGCACTTATTTCGGGTGTGAGCTTCCGAGACGCTTGACGCCCCGCAAGAACACGAACGAGGGTTTCGGGATCTCCACTCTTGAGCGCATCACTCCAACGCTGCATGGTCTTGCGATCTGCTCCGAAGGCGGCTTTTAACTTCACCGCATTGACGCCGGCTCCATACAGGCGCCCCACCCTCATTTTGTAGAGCGGGTCAATCCGGTCGTCGGGCACCTTTTCGAACAGATCTCCGCCGAAATAGACGTGTAGACATCCGTGCTTATCATCCCGACAGATTGTAAACGACGGATTGCGCTTATCTGTGCCCAGGAGTAGCTGTAGCTCTATGGTTTGTGACATGTAAACTCCCTCGCCATCTTGTACATGGCTGTTTTTCATGCATTAAAAAGAGGGAACTTACTTTTTTGCCACCGCATGCATGTAGAAATAGGTGGGATTTGTAATGGCGAGCAAAAAACCCCTTATTGAGGGAGATTGATGAGTTCTGGTGGCATATGATCGGCCATTCCACACTTGACTACGATTTTTCCTATGCTAGAAACTCAGAAGAAGTTGCTGGGTAGATCCTTCGTCTAGTACGCGAGGAGGTGCTATGGAGGTATGACGTGCAGATTTTCCAAGACTCCCAGGGAATTGTTCGAAATCGACGCTCATGCCTAAGCGTGATTATCTTTGCGTTGTGTATTCCTCTATCTACTCGTGCCCAATGGATTACCCAGGAGGTACCCTTAGCAGCTGGTTGGAATGCTGTTTACTTGGAAGTCCAGCCCGAGCCGGCTGATTGTGACACGCTGTTTGCAGGTCACCCCATCGAGAAAACCTGGATGTGGAACCGGCGCTTCTCCACGGTAGAGTTCAACGAAGACCCCGATACGCTGCTGCCTGGAAACCCTCATTGGCTCACGTGGCTGCCACCTGATCATGCACAGGCCTTTCTTCGCAATTTGCACCTCTTGCAAGGCGGACAGCCTTATCTTATCAAGGTCCAAGATGGACAGACGCCCTTTGTCTGGACCGTGAAAGGTAAGCCTGTTCTTTGCGAGATCGACTGGTTGCCAGGCACGCTTAACTTTGTTGGGTTTTGTGTGAATCCAGGAAGCCCGCCTTCGTTTACTGACTTCTTTGGCCATACAGATGCCATCGAAGTCTTTGCGCAGCGCGGCGGTGAGGTGTATCGCGTACAAGATGACGGGTCTAGTGACTTGATTCGTCGCCCCTCCGTGGATCTTGTGTTGCCGAATATGGGCTACTGGATTCGAAGTAAAGAACAAACGGATTATACGGGTCCGGTGCAGGTCGACCTGGACTACGGACGTGTGATGGATTTCGGTGCAGATGTCAATGAGCGTCGTCTACACATTCGGAACGTATCGCACGTCAACATCGATGTGTATCTTGACCGATTTGTTTCGGAAATACCCCCACCGGGAGAGCCTGAATTGGCTGGCGATGTACCGCTTTCCTATTTCTTGATCGACCTTGTGACGACGAATCAGTTTGGTTGGTTGGACTTGCCGCCTCAGTTATCCAAAACCCTGGCGCCGGGCGAGATGTGGAATGTGCGGATGGCAGTTCGCCGCAATGACATGACGCCATATTCCCCTGTGGGAACGAACGGCTTTGCCTATCAAACCCTTCTTCAAGTTACCGAATCCCTCGGAATGAACCGACTTTTCGTGCCAGTTTCGGCGGAGAGGTAGCGATTGGGAACTGCTTGCTATGTTATACATAAAAGTTAATGCGAAAGAAAGGAGCCAGGGTTGGAAGGCAAGTTTTCGAAGTATACTCTGGGCCTGTGGTCTCTTGGCGGGTCTATGTTCTGCCCAGGCTCAGGACACCACGGGATTATGGGTAGGCAACGTGTTCCTCAATCAGGTCAACCAGCCGGCCACTGGTACCAACGACACGATGGGTGCCGAAGCCTTGATGCCTACCGCTTCAGAATTGGTCTTTCGCTTGATTGTACATGTGGATTCTAATGGACAAAGTCGGCTCTTACAACGTGTATTGATCACGGAGGCCGATGGTGCTAGCACGAATGACCCTGCACGTGGCGTCCTTTTGGCAGACGAATCGTTGGTGAATTCGATGGCTTCTGAAGGAGCAGAAGTAAGGCGGATCAGTACAGTTGCCTTTCACCTGATGGACCCAGTTGCGATGGTAGGGCAGTTAGACGGAACCAATACATTGACATGTACTGTAGTAGTCGACTACGACGACCCAACTAATCCGTTTAAACATACCTTTCACCCGGACCACGACAATCTAGATGACAGTTATACCCAAATGCAGCCGCCCAGCAAAGAATCCTTCACGCTGACAAGGGCGATTCAGCTCGCGTTCAACAACTCCGATCCGGATGGAGATAACCCACTTTTTGGAACAGACGTTTTGGCCGGTGACTATGTGGAGGAGATCACGGGGCTTCATCAAGCCAGCCTGTTTGTTGGCGGCTCCTTTCGCCTCGAACGTGTCATAGAGATCGGCGTGCTGGAAGAATAGAAAGAGAGCGAGATGTGATTTATGAAAACTGAACGTAGACGCAAGGAGATAACCATGAAAACGGTTGTAGGACTGATACTCTGGGCGTCTCTCCCTGTACTATCGGTCTCGGCACAGACGGTGCCAGCGTTGGTGAACTACCAAGGCAAGCTAACGAATGACAGTGGTGATCCGATTTCGAACCGAACGTATCGGATCGAATTCAGGATATGGGAACACAGCAACCCAACAGAAGGTGTGAATCTTATCTGGGGTGAGTCGTACGATGTTTTCGTAACCGATGGGCGATTTAACATCTTGCTGGGTAGCGGAGGCACGCAGGTTACGAATCCCGTCCAGCCGGCGGTGAATGACATTCGTTTTGCGTTTGGCTCGCCGGCTCGCTACTTGGGCATCACGCTCCTGACCGACGAAAATGGGATGCCGATTGCCGTTCCCGAAGAGATTGAACCTCGACAACAGTTTCTAAGTGCACCTTACGCTGTCCAAGCTGAGAACGCGGATAATGCTGCGCTGTTGGACAACCTTGACTCCACCGACTTTGCCTCGGATACGAATTTTCCTGCGGGAGCTGCTGGCAACGCTCAGGCGCTTTTCTGGAACGATTCACGCCAAGCAGAACTAGGGCCAGTCTATTGGAATAGCACTCGTATTGGAATTGGCGAAGCGTCACCGCATCCGGATACGGTGTTACATTTGGCGGGTGGTTCCTTCAGGCCATCCGTCGGCGGTGGGCGGCAAAATGGAATCGTTTGGGAAAGTCTGAGTGGTACGGATGATTTTGGTTGGGTCCAATTACAGGATGAAGGCGGTGGGCGTAATACGCTTGCTATTGGCGTCGAAAACGACTCGAACGACGATGTTCTACTTTCTTCGACTGGGGACATCGTGCTAAACGCTTCGCATGTGGATGTCAACGGTGCAGTCAGCATGTTTGGTCCGTTACAGGCTCGGTCAACTGGGACAGACTATACGGCTGACACAGATGGACTGCTCATCGTCTACGTCTTTAATTTGCAAATGGAGCTGCACATTAACGGGAGCCGGATCGCAGGTATGGAGACGGACGAGGACGACGGTAACGACAATATGTCCGGCTCTTTTCCCATAGCCAAGGGTGAGCAATGGCGCGTCAATAAAATCAACACCGCCAGTTCAGGATTCATCGATCTCTGGTGGCGGCCAATTGGTCTATAAGCACAGCAAATAAGAAGCGTTGAACGTGTGATTGCGATAAAACGAAGAGGCTTGCAGTTTTTGACAACCTGGATGAGTTGTCTTGCCAACCTCTGGAGAATCACCTTACTAGGGGGATGTGTCTTTGCCTGGCCAAGTCAAGCAGCGTTTTTTTTGGAAACTGACTATCAAAATCATTCGTTCCATCCCCAACCGATCGCGGGCATGTCGAACGCGGCGGCGCGGGCTCTCGCAACGTATGGCGGTCATGTCGGGCCATATCCAGCATCCACAAACGGCGTGCCCAGCAACACTATATTTCGTTTGGATTTTTCTTCTGTTGGTCAACCCATTGGAGGTCTGAAACCTGATTTTCTTTTCGGGGAAATCATTGTACCACCTCCAGGTGTGGTCACGAACAGCAACCCAGTATTCAGCATCGATCCGGAAACCCACGCGTTCTATCTAGACTACGCGGATGCTGTCTATGCGGCAGACGTCGGACTTGTGACGATCGTCTGGAACTTAGAAGGGGGCGGTACCGTTGAACAGGCTTATCTGATTTCCGGTTCACCAGCTCAGAAACCAGTTCGAGTTTTCTGGACTGTGGATCCTTTCAAAGGCCCGCCCGTGGACGTCAGTGCCGTACCAGAAGTGGTCATCCATCATAACGCGACCGTTCCTTCAGGCTCGCTTGAGCTTCTTCCAGGCAATATGCTGTCGGCGACGGGCGCGACTGGGAAGGTCCTGGTAGAGTATACGCAGAGTTCGATCAGTGGTCCGCTATTGGGTTTCGAAATCGTTGACGTCAAGCAGCCTATTCCGCCAGTTCGTCCAGCGGATATCGGCAGGCGCCTTCTCCCAGTGCCTTCCGAATTCGGTACGAACGGGCTGATTGCGCACGTCTCACGAGGTTTAGCTGCTCCACCAACGGATTATGTCTTTCAACAAACCGGTGGTCCAAAAGACAACTGGGTATTTCCTGTACGCAAGACCACACAGTCGTTTCAAATAGAACTATATTGGTTGCACAAGTCGCTTTTTGACGTGAAGTGGCCCTATGCCGTGGACCGTTTCGACGCAGATTGGCCACACGATTCGCAGATCTATGTACGTGGAGATGTTGGTGATCTTGGGCCCAACGTAGTGTTGCCGAGTACTTTGCAAGGTGAACTACTGAGCTTCCAGGAGCCGGCCGGACATGCATCTCTCAATGGGACAGTTTTTTCGTCGAGTGGTGCGGGACATGCGTTGTTAAAATATTCGGATAGTGCAAATGTTTGGTTTGAACCGGTGCATTCTGTATTGCATGACGATGCGACTACGTTTGATCTCTCGTTAAAAGATTGGGACATTGCAAAAGAACTTGTGCCGACAAATACAGTGATCTGGTTGCAGGTACCCGGTTACATCTACGAAGCGGAAGGCGATCGATACAACGTAAACCGATACACCTGGCCGGCACTGGATTCGCAAGTGTTCGGAGTCAATGTGGATATCCTGGAAGTGTGGTGGTACCAACAAAGTCTTCAGCTCGGCCAACCGCAGGGTGTGTTCTGGCCCGCCGATGTCGTGCGCCATAACAATGTGTGGCCAACGAACACGCCAGAGATTGTGATAGCCAGTGGTCTTGGAGCGTCATCATCCTTACCCCCAAATTCTGGCAGCTCTTCTTTGTACGTACAGAATGATCCTGGCTTGGCGGGCTACAATCCAAACGAAGAGCACGCTGTCTTGCTAGAAGGCGTTCCCTATGCGGCGAGGAATGATTTGAATCAAGCTGGATCTTCGGAACCCTTTGTACTCGTGGACTATTTTGACGTCTTTGAAGACGTACCCAAGATGGGAGTATGGAAGGTGGTTGCAACCAACCTCATGTTCTCATTCAACTATGCGCTGGAAGCTGGCACACGTATACATGCACCTCTTCCGTTGACGATTTGGCCGCAATGTCCGGAGACGTACCACGTCTCCGGTCCAATGTTCAAAGATCGAAAACTTGATAACTGGGCTTTTGCCGCTAGCGACGACGGTGCAAGCAATACGGAAATTGTGGTGCGCTTCTACTATCCGATTCAGGAAGGATTCAACTTCCCGGATGAGACTACGCAACCTGCTGTGGGAACCCACGTTCCTTGGCTGAGCTTTGACGGAACCAACGGAGAACCCATCGATGTGACGTATGCCGCTTCATGGCCGTCCAATGCGCCGGTTCTGAATGTCGCTGAGACGTTGGTCGATTCTAAGAAAGGATTACCGGCCATTGCGGGACAGCTCAGTGTGGATCTGCTCTACCAACAGTCCGAAGCATTGGGTCAAGGCACAAGCGTCGTCCTCATCGATCCGACGATTGAACGGGAGGTGGACTTGAATGAGTTGCCGGTCGATGTGACGACAGACAGTGTCGCCGGCAAGGAGTTCTTCACAACGTTGCCACCACATCTTCGCAATCGCTTGTGGTACGACCCAAATGCAGGCGCTGATGGACAGCTGAAGTTCACGGGTGAATATGTTGTGCCTGCGGCTGGCGAGCCCTACTTGCTACTGAACGTGCTCGAAGACGAAGACCGTCAACGGGTCAAAGACGTGAGTCAGGATGTCAATTGGGACGATTGGATCGATCTGCTCGCGACAAATGTGGTTGAAGTCCTTCCGGAGCAGCCGTTTGATTCCCTTGCACTCTCCGCAGGATTAGGGCGTGGCACAGGATATGTCACCATGATTTTTGCGAACAGTACCAACTTCACGACCCCGGCAGACCCGATTAGCGTGGAGGTGATCCGTGTGGAAGACCCACTGTATCGTGGTGAGATCAAGGTGGTTGAATCGGATAATCCTCTCGACGAAATCTTGTCGCTTCGTCATAGCGGCGATTTTTCGGCGCGCTCGGCTGACTATGAATTCGAATGGCGTACGCTACCGCCTGTGGGTGGGCTACCACCAGATACGAACACAACGCCACCTGAAGCGTGGGCTCTCTTTTCCAAAGAAAATGGCCAGGCATCGGTGACGATTGAGGGGCCAGGTCGCTTTACGTTATCAGACAATTATTTCGTCATGCGTTATCGTCCAACGGTGACTGGAGGTCCTGTGTCTACCAACCTATGGAGTGCGTGGACAGATCCGATGTTGGCGGAAGGTTGGCTGAAGCGCGCTCTCAACGGGATCAATCCTTTTGAGCAGCGAATCCAGGACTTCCAAGACATAACCGTTAATTCCACTGTGAGCATGATTAGCCAGGCCGGTACTCGCTGGCGTGGCAATGTCCCACTCAACCTCGATGTGATCGAAGACTATGGTTTGATCGAGATCTACGAAACGCTGCTGAATCGTGGGTCGGATTTAAGCATTGGTGGTGGGCTCGACTATGGTCCCGCCAATGATGCACTGCTGCTGGCGGCTGGACGAATCTCTGATCTCTATATGCTTCTCGGCAATGAAGCGTTTGCCGATGCGTCCGACCCCACGATCGCGTTTGGGACGGACGACGCCACGTTTGGTGCGGAAGCTTCTTCAATTTTCTGTTTCATGAACCAAGTTCCGACGTTACTCGACGAGGAGTTGGCTCTGTTGCGCGGACGGGACAATACGCTGCTGCCAACCGTACGGACTTTTCCTGTACACAACCGCTTGATTTGGAACTTTACGACATCGATCGATGGAGGCGAAGTCGCATATGCGCTCAACTACAATATCAAGGATGACCAAGGAGACATCGATGGGTCCATTGACGAGATCGACGCGAGGGCACTCTATCCTCAGGGACATGGCGATGCATGGGGACATTACCTAAGTGCCCTTAGCGGATACTATCGGTTATTGGCAAACCCAAACTTTACATGGATACCCAGACCTGAGGCCGTCCTGGTTGCCGGTGTGCCAGTAAATGTAGACTTTTTTGACGAGCGTAATTTTGCCGCTGCTGCCGCTACCAAAGCTCGGACAGGTGTTGATATATTGGGCTTAACCTATCGCCAATACTTTGAGGAAAAGGCGACTGGTCTTATCGATGGTTTACGCGACAATGATACCGAACGAGCTTGGGGTGTGGCAGAATGGGCAAGCCGCGCTGGTCAGGGTACTTTATTTGACTGGGTCATGGCGAATGCACTTCTCCCTGCAGACGACATGGTCCATACCGGTATCCAAAAGATTGATCGGAGCACGGTTCCTGAGTTGCGGGAAATAGCTTCGCACTACCAGGATATACAGTTTAGCATGGATAGTGCCGACAGCGGCCTCAACCCGCTGGGTCTTGCTGGGGATGTCATTCCGTTTGATGTTAGCCCAGCGGATATCGATGCCGGAAAAACGCACTTTGAGCAAATTTATGATCGCGCACTTCGTTCGTTAGTGAACGTATCCATCGTCTTCGACCATGCGAAAAACACAACACAGTTGTTACGCGAGCAGGCAGATAGCGTCACGGATTTCCAAAAAAATGTGAATGAACGAGAAGCCGACTACGAAAATCGACTGATCGAGGTTTTTGGCTATCCTTATGATGATGACATAGGACCAGGCAAGACGTACCCATCCGGATATGATGGGCCGGATCTCTATCACTACAGCTATGTAGACCTGGTGGATCTTGTCGGAATCACGCCGAATGTCCAAACGTTGGATGTCAGTGTTCACGAGTTCGCATACGAAGAAACCACCATGGAAATTACATCCAATGATGTGGGGATTATTACATATCATATCGCTGATGATACTGGTTTCATGGTCAAGCCCTCGGAGTGGACTGGATCAAGGCGTGCTCCCGGTGAATTGCAGTTGGCACTATCCGACCTGATACAGGGCATCTACGGACTGCAACGTTCGCTGGCGGAGAACGAAGCACTCTTGGGTGATATCGAGGGGCAACACGACCTCATTGAGACACGGATATCGACCGAGACCTCTATCACGAACCTTCAGGTAAATGCAAACAACAAGATTCGAGATCTCAAAATCGGCATCGCGATCTTGCGTAAGGCGCAGAAAGCGTTCGAAGTTACTGCGATCATGCAATCTGATCTCATAAAGGGATTGGCCGACTCGCTTCCTAGATCAGTGGGTGTGTCCTCTGATGCTTCATTTGCTGGTCGGGCCATGCTGTATGCTGCAAACCATGCAACGCAAATTGGGTTGTCTGCAGCTTCTTTGGGTGCGGGGGTAGGTGCCGGCGTATTAGAAGGGCAAGTGGCATCCGAAGATTTTCAACTGAAACTGGACGTGGCCGACAAACGGTTCGAATTCGAGCTTGAGCAAATGGTTACCGAGCTCGAGCAGCGTCTTCGTGAGCAGTCGTCAAGACAGTTTGAGATTCAATCCCGTATCGAGTCGATGAGTCAAATTCAAGGCCGATTTCGACTTGCACTAGCGAAGGGCGAGCGCCTTCTTCAGGAACGTGAGCAATTTCGCACGCAGTCGGCTTCCGAAGTACAAGCCTACCGCTATAAGGATATGGCTTATCGGATCTTTCGAAATGACGCGCTTCAAAAGTATCGTGCGGCGTTTGATTTAGCCGCCCGATATGTTTATTTGGCCGCAAAGGCGTATGACTATGAAACAACGTTGTTGAGTACTGACGGGGCCAATGATCCGGGCACGGACTTCCTTTCAAGTATTGTGAGGGCTCGGTCGATCGGCAACGTTATAAACGGTTTACCCCAAGTCGGAGGGAGCATGGGTGACCCTGGACTCGCCGATATCATGGCTCGGATGGACGCGAACTGGCAGGTACTTGAAGGGCGATTAGGATTCAACAATCCACAAACCGAGACCGGTCGATTCTCTGTTCGCACCGAACTGTTCAGAATCTCGTCTTCCACGAATAGCGATGCCGTGTGGCGAGAGACCTTGCAACGGCACGTCGTGGACAACGTTTTTGATCTGCCAGAGTTTCGCGAGTATTGCATACCGTTCACGCCAAATCTTCCTGTGGAACCGGCGATTGTTGTGCCGCTATCAACAAGCATTAAGTTTGGCGAGAACTACTTTGGTCACGACCTGGCCGGCGGAGACAATGGATACGATTCCAGCCACTTTTCTACGAAAGTGCGGTCAATCGGCGTATGGTTCGAAAACTACATCAATGCGGGAGGCGGTGGATTAGCCAATCAACCTCGCGTCTATTTCTTTCCATTCGGTTATGATGTCCTAAGGTCGCCCACCGATGATTCTGGTGCGACGCGTTGTTGGAAAGTATTTGACCAAGCTCTTCCGTTGCCCTTCCAGGTGGGCAGTGCGCAATTGGACAATGTGGATTGGATTCCGGGGAACGATTTTACCGGAGGAGAGAATTTTGCCCAGATTCGAAGGTTCCCATCGCTACGTGCCTATCACGACAGCGGGCTTTTTGACGATGCCGAGACCATCAATAACTCCCGTCTGATTGGTCGTTCAGTTTGGAACACACAGTGGTTCCTGATCATCCCAGCGGGTACACTACTCAACGACCGTGACGAGGCGCTGGCCCGTTTTATCGAAGGAGCGGAGTTGCCAGGTGGACAACGGGATGGAAACGGCGTGAAAGACATCAAGATTTTCTTCCAGACGTATTCCTATGCTGGAAACTAGAAAGGGATCGTGATGAAACATACTTACAGGATAGTGTTCTTGGCCATGTTGTCCTTGATGGAGCCGCCAACGGTATGGGGCCGATTGCCACAGCCAAATTGTATCTTTTACGGTGAAGCCCGAGACGAATTCGGATGGCCGTTGTTAGCCGATGCAACCGTCACTCTAAAGATCAATGGGCAGGTGTATCAGCAATACCCTATTATCGGTCTCCTTGCGCCGGCTGTGAATTTTCTCTTCCGTGTACCTTTGGACGATGGTAACGATGACCTCTACGACCCCTCAGCTGCGAGGGCTGGGGATACCGTGGAGATTACTGTGCAATCTCAGGGGCAGGAACACATGGTCATTGAAACAGGCATGTTGCCGGACGTAGGGCAACCAGGAGACATTATTTTTGTGAATGTCACGCAAGGCACAGATACAGATGGAGATGGGATCCCCGATGAGTGGGAGCAGTTCATTGTAGATGTCTCGTCGTCGGACTCAATCACCACGGTTAACGATGTGGATAGCGATGGGGATTTCGACGGGGATGGTGCTTCTAATATTGCCGAATTTCGTGCTGGCACATTCGCCGACCTGTCTCTTGACTATTTTCATAGCGAAGATCTAGAATGGTTGCCGAGTGGCTGGTTACGCATGCGTTTGTTAACTACTCCCGGAAAATCATATCAAGTAGCCTGGGCGGACTACCTAACCAATGTGTGGATGCCGTCTCCATACGCTATGGCGGAAAACGGGCCACTTGGTAGCGGGTATTTCACCGGAGATGGAAATTTCGTAAATGTCTATTTGCAGCTGGATTCGGCGACCAACAAAGTGTACCGCCTTGAAGTACAATAAGTAGGCTGTGGGTACTTGGGGAAAGTAGGTTTGGTTATCCTTGGCGCCTTACCCTGCGCGGCAATTTCGCTCAGTGCTGGTCGCCGGACCATGGGCCCGGCGACCAAGTTCAGCGGTACTCTCAGTCCAGTTATCCTTGCATGTATCAGAACATGGTATTGTCGTTTGCTGCCGTCTCCGGGACAGGCTGCAAAACATCCCAGTGTTCAACGATCTTTCCGTCTTCATTGAAACGAAAGACATC
>JAVJHY011551605.1:0-11490 GCA_035593235.1 Phascolosoma agassizii | reverse complement strand
ACGTTGTTGCGCATCGCCTTGAATTTCTCAAGCGCTTGTTCGTAGTACTTCAACGCGCCCTTGGGATCTCCCTGCTTGGCTCTGAGATTTCCCAAGCTAATCAACGTGGCGGCAATCGACTCGGGGTCACGAATTCGTGTTTTCAATATGAGGGCTTCTTTGAGATTCGCCAACGCCTGCTCGAAGTGACCAAACTCCTCCTGAATCCCTCCCAGGTTGTGCAGCGTCTCCGAGAGTCCTCTTGCGTCGCCGATCGTGCGGCGTATCGCGAGCGACTTGTTGTAGTGGACGATGGCTTCCTTGTAGTTCCCGAGCAAGTTGTGCGTCATGCCGATGTTGCTCACGGCGCGCGCGATCCCGTCCTTATTGGCAAGTCGCTGCTGGAGCTTGAGTGCCGATTCTTGGTGAGAAATGGCTTCAGGGATTCGCCCCACGGCGAGGAGAGTGAGGCCAAAATTGGTGTGGCAGGAAGCGAGGGATCGCAGATCGTTAAGCTCCTTGAACACCTTCATCGCGTCGATGAAACATGATTCGGCCTTCTTGAAGTCGCCTCGCCGGTCATGGACAACTCCAAGATTATGAACTTCTTGGGCTACAAAGAAGCGGTCCTTGAGCGACGAATAAATCTCTCGCGCAGCCGAGTAGTATTTGATGGCATCGGCAAGTTGGCCGGCTCCCTCGTGCACGATGCCAAGGTCGTTCAAGGCGCGCCCAATGCCTCGTTCATCCTTGAGTTCGCGACACAACGTGAGGGACTCGTTGGCAGTCTTGATCGCGTCGTCGTAGTTGGCTAGCTTCTCGTGCATGGTGCTGACACTGGAGAGTGCGTGTGCCACATTCTTCTTGTTGCCAAGCTCCCGGAAGATGGTCAGTGACTCAATATAGCGTTGCAATGCCTCCGGATATTCCCCGACATGATCGAGGGCGCGTCCAAGGTTATGGAGTGCGGGTCCAATATGTGGCTTGCTTCCGAATCGCTGAAAGAGCTTGATCGATGCTCGATACAACGGAATCGCCTTCTGCGTTTCATTGCGCTGCTCGTAGATGCTTGCCATGGTGTGATCGGACTCGGCGGCGAGCTTGAGATTGTTCGTGCTTCGATACAATGCGCTAGCGCGTTCATAATGCGCCAGCGCGTTGTCTGTCAGTTGCAAGATCATGTACGCTCGAGCTAGTAGATAGTGGCCCCTGGCCATCCCCGCTTCGTTCTTGCGTGTCGATTCAATGCCTACCTGTTTGCTCCACAGGGTGACAGCCTGTTTGGCATCTTTTCCGAAGTAGGCAGAACGGCCGGCCTCATGAAGTGCGCTGGCTTCCCCCGCGAGCCAACCCAACGCCTCGGCTTCGCGGTGCGCGGCTTCAAAGGCCTCCACGCTTTCCTTGTAGCGTTTCATCTTCTGAAGCGCCACGCCCTTTAGGTGCATGACCTGAGTACGCGACAAGGAAGAGGGCTCGCCCTCAACAGCCTTTGCCGCTTCGAACACGCCTTCTCCGTCGCGCTTGGCTAGTGCTTTCGTCGCGGTTGCTTTCGCCGCTTCGACCTGCTCGTTGATGTCGATACCTTTCTGCGTTTCGATGTATGCACGCAGCTTAGCGGTCACGTGCTTCTTTGTGACCTTGGCAAAGGTCATCGCTGCGTCGACGTTCTTACGTCGAATGAGTTCATGAGCCACGAGCCATGGATCGGGATCGTCGAGGCGTGCGAGGTCCTTGAGTGCGGAAGCATCTTTGTCGGCAAGAGCCTCTTCAACCAGCAGGGATGCTGCTTGTGGCGTGGGCGGGACGGAGGATGCTTCGTCCTTGGCCAGTGCCTGCACAGAAAGGCCCAGTAAGGCAATCACAATGAGCGCGCGCTTCATAGACGTCTCCCGAGAAATGAACCGAGCGAGAAGCCTACGAGCAACACACGGTCAGGTCTACTTGCGAGGTGGTGGAGGCGCAAACACGTGTGCGTAGGCTCGAAACACCCTTTTCGCGATTTGGGTCGCTGTGGCTTCGTCGAGGCTCGCCTTGAGTTCATCCGCGGAGATGGGGGCCTTGGAAGTGCGCCGGCTAACAACGATATCGATTCCATTGATGTCGTTGGCATACAAGTAGTTGTAGGCAAGGAGGGAAGAACGCCTCGCGGATGTGCCCGGCTTTGCATCGCTTGGCCCCACGTAACTTCGGACCCAATGCAGCACGCCGTTGTACTTGGCCGCTTCTTCACCTTCGCGAGGTTCACTTTCAAAGAGCACGGGGGACACGCCCCACTGAAGCCCAGGACTGTCGCGATGAACTTTGGGAAGCCTTGCGCGAACGTCTTCTAACTTCGCTTGAAGCCGATTGGCAGGCGACGTGTTGGCCGTCGACTCTTTGTCATATGAGGCCTCTGTCGACTCATGCTTCGTTGCGCAGGCGCGCAGGACGACGCTTACGACAAGTGCGCTCGAATCGCCCTCTTCTCGTTCGTACACGACTTGGCCCATATGCGGCGAGATCGTTCCTGGACGACGAGCAAATCCGTCTATCTCTGTGGCAAGCAACTGGTGGAACGCGCCTTCGTGAAGTTGGCCGGGTGGTGCATTTGGATCGGGCGGCGTTACTCGTTTCGCTAGGGGCACCTTGGCGTCGTGGTCGATCGGGCCTTCGCCACAGCCCGTGACGCACATGGTGGCCAGCAAAATCAGCGTGATTCGGGTCCATGTGCCCGACCCAAATATCGCACAAACACGGCGCAGCCCCGAGAAGATGGGGGCGCTCGGTGGGGGCTCCGGATGCCGCCGGCTCACGGGTAGACTGGGGGCATGACAGGCAGCTCCCCACCCCGCGCTCAGACTCCCGTCAAAATTGCTCCATCCATTCTCTCTGCAGATTTCGCCAACTTGCAAGCTGAGGTGCGTGATGTGTTGGAGGGGGGGGCTGATTTGCTTCACCTCGATGTGATGGACGGACACTTCGTGCCGAACCTCACGTTTGGTCCGCCGGTCGTAAAAAGTTTGCGCCGTGCGACCGACGCGCTGCTTGATTGCCATCTCATGATCTCTAAGCCCAGCGAGTATGTCGAGTCCTTTGCGAAGGCAGGGGCCGATTGGATCAGCATCCACGTGGAGGCGCCCGACGATATCGGAGGCACGCTTGCTCAGATTAGAACACTTGGCGCGCGACCCGGTGTTGTCGTGAATCCCGAGACGCCGCTGTCTGATGCAGATCCCTTTCTCGGGGATGTCGATTTGGTGCTCATCATGTCGGTTCACCCTGGTTTCGGCGGTCAGTCATTCATGCCTGAAGTCCTCGACAAAGTACGCGAGCTAAGGCGTCGGGGATTTCAAGGCGAGATTTCGATCGATGGCGGGATCGCGGCGGCAACCGCGCCTCAAGCCATCGACGCAGGTGTTGATGTGATGGTCGCAGGCACGGCGGTCTTTGGTCAGAAGGACCGGGCCGAGGCGATTCAAATGCTCCGTGGGCACGTACCTGCGTAGCAAGCGGCGTACATAATTCGTGGATGGGGCTCGTTGGTAGGCGAGGCACTACCAACGGCTAGCGATGCAAGGAGGACAAACCATGGCATTCTTTTCTCGCAAAAAGAAAGAGATCCCTTTTGGTCTTTGGATGAAGTGTCCTGCGTGCGGCGTCATGGCCTTCACCAAGAACGTAGAAGACAATCTCAATGTGTGTCCTGATTGCGATCACCACATGAAGGTCAATGGCCCCACTCGTGTGAAACAGTTGATTGATGAAGATACGTTTGACGTGCTAGGCGACGACCTTCGTCCGCGCGACATTCTTCGATTTGGCCATGGTGCGAGCTCCTATCAAGAGGTCATCAAGCGCTCGGAAGCTAAGTCAGGGGTGAGTGAGGCTGTTACGGTAGGACGCGGTCTCATGCACGGTCGTCCCGTCACGATTGCTGCTATGGACTTTAGCTATCGCGGAGGCAGCATGGGCGTTGTGGTGGGCGAACGTGTCACCATGGGCGCCGAGGACGCACTTGAGCGAAAGGTCCCGTTCATCTTGATCGCTACGTCCGGCGGCGCGCGTATGCAAGAAGGCGCTTTGTCGCTCATGCAAATGGCCAAGACAAGTGCAGCCATCGGGCGACTTCGCGGCGCAAACATTCCCTACATAGTGATACTCGCAGATCCATGCACAGGCGGCGTAAGCGCGTCCTTCGCGGCCCAAGGCGACATCACGATTGCCGAGCCCGGCGCGTTGATTGGTTTTGCGGGACCTCGCGTGATTCAGAGCACCATCAAGGCGGAGCTCCCCGAGGGATTTCAGCGCTCCGAGTTCTTGCTTGAAAAGGGCTACGTCGATCGCATCGTAGCGCGTACAAAGCTCAAGCGTGAATTGTGTGAGCTGCTCGACTTCATCTATCCCTTTGAGATGATCAAAGTAGCTTCTCCGGAAGCGGCCGCGAGCAAGTCGACGTCCTAACCATGAGCGACGTATCATCAAAGGATGGCGGCACCGAGTCGCCGCGAACGTGGCAGGTGACGGCCGTGGACGTGGATGACGTGCGTCCGTTGCGACAGCGTTACTTGCGCCCCGGCCAACCCCCTGAAGCAGTGCATTACGAGAGCGACAAAAACGCATCTTCCACGCACCACGCCGTGCACGACGAGCGAGGGGTAGTCCTCGGCATTGCCAGCTTGGTGCGAAACAACCGCGTCGCCGGCGTCGGTCCTTACCGCACTCCCGGCGTTCGCATTCGTGGCGTCGCTGTCGACGATGCGTACCGTCGAAAGGGCATGGGCCGCGCCATTGTGAGTGCCCTATTCGAAGCAGCCAAGGATTCAGGCGCCAATGAAGTCTGGGCCAACGCGCGCGAAGGCTCCTTTGAGTTCTTTGCCGCCACGGGTTTCACCAACGTCTCAAGCGAGTTCGATTGCCCCGGACTCGGCAAGCACATCGTCATGGCCCGTCCCATTCTCCGCCCCCGCGAAACCCCCAAAAAGCCAGCCACGGAATCAGCCACTGACGAGATCGCCTAGGCTTCAAACTCCAATAGCTCAGAAAATGGACCTACGGATTGCAAATCCGTTGATTAACCAACTGAGAGTTGGTTCGAGTCATGGCGCGACCAAACCCGTCCATTTGAGATGTCCTTGAGACCCGAGCTCGGACGATCCGGGGACCCTTCCACCTACGCAAAAAGACGCGCCCGCCTCTACCTCCTCTGCTATCGTGCGCCTCCTATCCATCCCCGATAGCTCAGTTGGTAGAGCAGCGGACTGTTAATCCGCTTGTCGTTGGTTCGAGTCCAACTCGGGGAGCCATTTCACGCCAAAGGCGAGAAATGACGATCCCGTGTAGGACTCGAATCTACGACAGGAAAACACGAGTAGGTTCGAGTCGAGGATCACGGTTTGTCCTTTTCACTAGATAGTGAACTGGACCTCATCTCTCGTTCCCATGGTTGGATTCCAACTCGGGGAGCCACTTTCGCCGAGTGCCCGAGCTGCCGATCCGACGCGGGATTGCACCTCCGAGGGAAACCGCGCCGTGGTCCTCTCATAACGTCTTCGAGTTCAACGATGTATAGCGGGAAACGTCGCCACCAAAAAAGTGAACCGATCATGCCGCTCGTGCGTTGAGTGTCCATAGGCCCAGCTCGTGATTTGCACATGGAGCGTGAATCACTACTCATCGAATGAGTCAGAGAGTTTTAGTGATCCGCATGAAGTCAAACTTGACGATGGCTGCCGGGAAGAGAAATAGCTAATCCATGAGAATCGAAAAGGAACGAATTTTGGCAGCCCTTCTGCTTGGTGGCGTGTTGGCACTCATGCCGAACGCGGTGGCTGGAAATGAAGCTACATTGTTGGGACTCAAGGGGTACCGTACCGTTGGCAAGTCATATGCACCCGTTGTTTTTAGAATTGCTGACTCAGGATCAGTCCGCATTGAGGGCGGAGCGGGGATCTTGCCCTGTAGTTCTGTTGAGTTCGTGCGCCCCGGAAAGATTCCAGATCTCAAGCAATTGCAATCTGGTCGAAAGCGTGTCGATCTCAGGATCGCACGGCCCAGTGGGCCTTCTGCCTTTGTTCGTCGTTTTGATGAGGACATGAAGCTTGCGACGCCTGGACGCTGCGGCCTGATTCTTGGACTAATTCATCGGAATCCCAAGCGCGCTTACGAATCAGCTTCTCATCTCTACACGGGTGGTCTTGATCCGGTCATGTTCTTTCCCAAAGAAGATGAGCTGCCGCAGTGGATTAAGTCGGCGGAGGTATACGCACGGCTAGGTATCGCCGAAACGATGGATTCTCAGCTTTGGGACTCTGTCGCTGGCATTTCATCGTCTGAAATCCGATTCATTGCTCTAAGGGACGCGTTGTGCGCATCGTATCATCGCGGGTTTCAGCGCCGCCATCCACCCAAGATCAGGGTAGGGGTGATAGATAGGATTGTCGCAGCAATGGGGGATGACCTCACAGATTCGAGATGGCTTCGCTTGCAGATATCAATAGAAGCAATGGAGGGTGAGCAGGCCGTTCGATACGCATTACTTCGCGATACAAAGCGCTGGATTAGAGCTGCGTCTAGCGTTGACGCGCGAGTGGCTGAAGTTGCTTTGCGGATGGCCGTATCCGGCTCCAATCGCCCAAGCAGTGCACACGTTGCGTTGCAACTTGTGAAGGCGTACTTGCAGCGTAGAGAGCCGATTGCGGTTTCAGGGCTTCGGGCGTCCGAGACTGTGCTCCGGGAAGTCCCCAAGAGCAGTGAAATCAGTCGCACCCTTAGCCGGGAACTTATCGACAAGCTCAGTCGGTCATTGAAACTACACGAGGGCAAGTTCGGAGAGACATTGTTTTGGAAGCTGATCTTGGCGTTAAGCAAGAAGTTCCCCGTGATGGCACATGAGCTGGCGAAGAGCCTTGAGGGGATCTCCATTCGCGACGGAGTCGAGCGATCCGTGAGATCTTCCAAAGCGAATGAAGTAACTAGGGAAATCGAGCGATTGCTGCAAGGTCAACGATGAACCGTGTCACGCGTTACATGCTGACTTCAGGCGTCGTGTTCGGGTGCCTTATTGCCTTGTTGATATTCGTGCCAGTTGAACGGGAGCGCCTGCCTCAGGAGGCTCCATTGCGAACCGTCCGACGGCCCGAGCCCGTTGCTGACGGCAATCCATCACCTGAGTTCATTGAGCGTCAGCAAACGTTTACGGGAATTCTGACGTCTGCAGGGAGCGTCTCTGATGTAGTGAGCGGGATACGCAAGATGCTTCCGATATCTCGATTCGAAGAACATCGGATACAGAGAATTCTCACGACGTATCGAGCACATGAGGCACGCGAAGTTATAGAGCGACTATTGGACTCCGAGCCAAGGCTCAAAGGGGAGCACTTTACTCGATGGTTGGAGGCGACGGGGACATCGACAGCGGAGGAGAACGACGGATAGTTGTTCGGTGCCTCCTCGCCTAGGCCAGAGATGCAGCCCCTGTTGCCTTGAGCGATTCCCGTGGCTGTATTCTGAGATCGAGGCTCCGGTCACTATTCCTCGTCCTTGAGGAAGTAGACAAAAAATGACGAACGTGAACCAGATTCGCTCGCGGCTACCACTACCCAGCAAAGCATGTCTTACTCCACTCCGCCCACGCCCGACCTTCTCCTCGAGCATGTAGCGTTCATACGCTCCGTTGCCAGGGCGGCGCTTCGTGGAGACGATCTTGTAGACGATGTGGTGCAAGACACTATGATCGCCGCGCTCGAAGGAGCCCATCGTCGTCGCGGAGCCTTAAGGCCGTGGCTCGGGGGCGTTGCGCGGAACGCCGCAAACAACTTGATCAGACGACGCGCCGCAACACGTCGTCGAGAAGAACGTGTCGCGCACCGCCGCGTAGGCGAGGCAACCGACGACCTGGCTGCGCGCGCTGAGGAGGGGCGTCACCTGGTTGCGACCGTTCTCGGTCTTGACAAGCGATATCAGCAGGTTGTTCTCCTTCGGTACTACGAAGGACTGAATCCGCGAGAGATTGCGAATCGGCTGAATCTCCCGCTTGAGACCGTCCGCACCCGGGTCAAACGTGCACTGGTGAAACTCAGACAGCACCTCGCGCGCTCACGCGAGTCGGAGCCTGGCGAGTGGCGTACCGCGCTCGCACCCCTCATGGGTTTGCCTCTACCCGTGCTGGCTCAACCCGTAGGCACCTTCACCCTAGGAGCGTTAGTGGTTAAGAAGTCGTATGTGTTTCTTGTTGCGTTCGTCTTGTTGTGTGGTCTAGCGACTGTCTTGGTCTCTCGATTCAGGGATGAGAACAATCGCGCGAAGACGACCCAGGCTCACATGTCGACGGAGAATTTGGGCGGCACACCTAGCCTAGAGACAAGCAACGGATCGAAAGATGATTCAACGTTGGCCGAGAACTCGGAAGCGACGATCAATCGTGAGACCGACCTTCATGGCCTCGTCGTTCGAAGCGATGGCGTCCCCGTCGCGGGCGCTTCCGTCACAGCCATACACTATCGATGGGCTTCACTGGGGCCGCGAGTCGCTCTCGATCGTTTTGTTGAAGGTGACGCGGGCCCACTCGCACGAACCGATTCACGTGGGTTCTTCCAGCTTCCATTGACGCGCTGCGACATGGTGAATCTTCGCGTGGAGGCAGAGGGGCTTTGCACGAAAGAACTCACGAAGTTGCAAGCAGGAGAGCAAGTACGCGTCGTGTTGTCCTCGCCGGTTCGCCTTGTCGTCTTAGCGACAGATTCCAAAGGCGCTCCGGTTGCCGGTATGGCCACACGGCTGTTTGCCGATCCCAAGCGCGCTGGCGAGATGCTCGTCAGGGCAGGAGTGACTGATGCTCAAGGGCGCGTGGTGTTCGGCGGTCTCTCTCCAGGTCTGAACCTATGGCTAGATCCGAACCCCAACCAAGAAGGAGTGGGTGATCCTGGTTGGCTAGAAGTCCAGTTGCCACGCAAAGGCGAATCCGTCTATCGGCTCGAGTTGCCTACGGGCGAAACCGTTCGTGGGCGGGTGACAAACGCCATCACGGGAGAGTCCATAGCGGGCGCGAGTGTGTCAAGCAACTGGGCACACACACCGTCGAGTTCGAGCGATAGCGCTGGCCAATTCGAACTTCACGGATGGACCGCTGCGCTTGGAGATAAGATCCACGTACGAGCCGATGGCTTCCTTTCAGCAACGAAAGCCTGCGCACCGCCCGGCGAACATACAGATGTCAAGCTGCTTGAAGGCGCCTCGTACCAGGGGCGAGTGGTAAGCAGCAAGGGGGCGCCCGTCAGAGGCGCGTTCGTTTGTCTTTGCGCCGCACAAGGGGTACTCGACACGGCCCGAACAGGCGCCGATGGTGCATTCTCACTGTGGGGACTCGTATCCGCCCCGCAGGTTCTCTCCGTTCGTCGGCCTGGACTCGGACACCTTATTCACCATGTATTGCCCGAGGACGAGACGGACCTCGGCGATCTCGTTCTCATCCATCGGTGCGCACTGACGGGAACGGTCGTGAGTACGAAGGGCACGCCCGTTCCACGCGCTCCTATCACCCTTCGGGGGCCCGGGGCTCTTGAGTGGTTCCTAGAACGTAGAACCGACGATCTAGGGCGCTTCGCCTGGACGGATCTTGCGCCCGGCACATACGAGGTCTTCACAGGATTCCGCACAGCGCCTGGTCCATCTAAGACCGTGCGTTTGAGTGTGAAACAACCATCGGCGATCGTTCAGTTCTCTCCTGCCGAGACGCGACGCGTTCTTGTGCGAGTTATCGATGAGGAAGGTGAAGCAGCCGCAGGCGTTCCCGTCGTCGCTCGTGCTAGCGGAGTCAACGAACGTGCAGTCACCAGCGTCGATGGGCTCGCGTATCTGACCGTAGACAGACGATCTCACGAGCTACGGGCCGCTGCTGGCGCGAAGCGGGAGTTTCGTCCGCCAGGTCCCGTGCAACTTAAAGGCTGGGAGACGGAGGCCGTGATCGAGGTTGAGCGTCTGGTGGCCATCCAAGGAAGGCTCTTGGATCCAAGCGGGTCGCCAATCGCATCCGGTAGCGTCTCGGCTATCTGGAATGGCGTTCCTCGAGCAGTCAGCGAAACCGACAAGAACGGTGAGTTCACGGTTTACGTAAGTCGCGGGACGAAGGCCTCACTGGAGTTCAACGGTGTAATCCCAGACGTCCGCTATCCGATAAACTCTAAGTTCGTTCCCCTTGCGGCTCAAATCCAAGGAGTCGTGGCGGGTACATCGGGTCTTGTACTGCGCGCGGCGAACATCGAGACAGACCGCACCCTCCGAGTTCGTGTTGTTGATCCATCGGGGAAGCCGTTGCGCGACGTCCAGCTTCAAGTCAACTTGCCGCCCGGACGAGAATCTCGAAAGATTCGAACAGGCGCAGATGGACGTGCGCAATGGGATGACCTACCGGCGGTTCCGCTCAGGCCATCGTTTGCCGTGAACGTCATCGCCCCGGATCCCTATTACGAGCAACCATGGCTTGTTCCGATCTTTCCACGCGTCATTCCGAACGGCCAGGAGATCACTCTCGCCTTCCGGGAGGGAATCATTGTCCGCGGAAGAGTACTGAAGGCAGACGGAGCGGCACTTTCGAGGGCCTACGTTGCTATTTTTGAAGACGGGGTGCGGGTAGGAAACGCTAGATCCCTTCCGAAAATCAACGGTGAGTTCACCGCTGTTCTCGATCCGAAATGGAGCGGAACGCTGAGCTTGCGGTGTACGAGATATAGCGCGGACCGCAGTCCGATTGCGCGCGCTGTGCTCCCTGTCGATTCCAAGCGTGACAGTGACGTCGTTCTCCGACTTGTGCCCATCTCGAAATAGGCGGCGCGCCATCTGCGTTGGAGAAGCCCTCACTAGGAAGGCTCCACCAAGATTCTTGTGCTGCCTACCTTCCCTCGAATCCACTCAAACTAATTTGCCTTGAGCATGTTGATGATGGTGGTTTGGAAGCCAAAGTCTACAGAAAAGTCATCTACGCCCGCAGCCGGTGACGTAATGACAGCCGTGGAATACCCCGCGGCGCCCGGTACAAAGTCTCCATCGGAATCTAGCTCGTCATCGGGATTTGCGTTGGGGGGAAACGGGAAGTACCCAACGGGAGGCATGGCCAAGGGAGCGATGCGATTCTCTTCCATCGAGCTGATGTAAGGAACCCGAACTTGATAAGAGGCAAGAGGCACTAGATTGCTAAAGATGTACTCGCCGTCTTGATTGGTTGTCGTGGAATCGACCATGGCGTTGTCTTTCCACAGTTGTACATCAATGTTCTCCATGCGAAGGCCGGCCGGGTCCTTTGCCCCCAGCACCAGCGGGTTAATGGAGGGGCCTCCTGGCTTAGCTTCGACAATCGAGAAGGTGTAGAACACGATTCCGCCCACTCGGGAAGGCGTTTGCGGTCCCGTGTCTAGGAGACCCAATCCAGAGTCGTCTCCACAACCACCGCAGCCTGCGAGAGAACCTGCAATGGCAAGAACGAAAACTAAGGTGAACCGATTCATGGACGTCTCCTCTTCAAACGTGTGAACTGAATAT
>JAVJHY011551389.1:0-11500 GCA_035593235.1 Phascolosoma agassizii | reverse complement strand
TTGCTCTCGGGTGCCCTCATGCACAAGGCCTCGTTGGAATTCGCCAGCCACGACGTGTGGCTGCGGGTGGAGCGCAACGACACGCTCTTCACCGCAGACTACCGCGAAGGCCAGGTACTGCGCATCCCGATCGCGCATGGTGAGGGCAACTACGAAGCCGACAAGGAAACGCTGGCGGCGCTTGAGGCGAAGGGCCAGATCGTGTTCCGCTACGTGAACCGTGACGGCGACACTACCGACGCAACGAACCCGAACGGGTCCTGGCACAACATTGCCGGGATCACGAATGAAGCCGGAAACGTGCTCGGCATGATGCCGCACCCGGAGCGTTTGGCAGACCCGGCGCTGGGCGGCACTGACGGGCAAAAAATGTTCGAGAGTTTGCTGGCCTCAGCAGCGTGATTTTTGATTTCAGTTGATTTATCGACCGGGCCAGACCTTATAATTTCCCTGCTTTCACGAACATGTCCCAGGCGTACTGAACGTGACGTAGACTGAAGGTGTGACCTCCTCGAAAGAGACAATAATTGAGTATATGCGCGTCAACGTTGATGCGGTTTTCACAGCGCAGATTGCCAATACGCATTTTCGACGGGTGCGCGAAGGCACCGTAACGCGCATACATCTCAATAACGTCAACCACCACGCCCTGGTGCGCATCATGTACTTTGCGTCCTTTGAGCGGAACGGTCTTGTCGCGACTGCCATGGATATGAATGATACTGGTAACCGGACTGGTGCAGGTGCTCGGTATAGGTGCCCAGAATGTTCCGGACATTGGTACGAATGCCGCAAACTTGTTGGCACGGTGACAGGCGAGATTCCAGACCATCATACCGCCTGCGGATGATCCGGTGACCATCATGCGTGTTCGGTCGATTGGGAAGCGCGCCGTAGCATCTTCGATCACGCGATCGAAGTAGGCGAGTTCATCGACGGTGGGCCGGGTGCCGGTTGATGGAGCACCTGGAATGGACCAGTCGTCGTAGGCGGATTTGACGGAAATGATCGCCACGTTCAGCCGGCGTCCCATGAGAGCCAGCCCCTTGCTTTTCACTGCGCTGCGGACGTTGCCCTTGTAGCCGTGAGCGACAACGATCGCACCGACCGGCGTCGTGCCGTCGTGCCCAGCGGGCATGCGAATGCGATAGATGCGGTCATCGATCCGGCAATCAGAGTCCACCCCACAGGCCAGCGCAGCCTGGGTACAGGAGAGTAATATGAGCGCGGCCAGCACAATTCCGTGCCTGATCATGGCATCTTCCCGTCAGGTTGTGCCCGACACATGGCCGTGGCATTCGGCCTTGTGCCGCGTGCATGGGTCTTCCGGGATATCTCAGAGAACGCGCGAGATGAATTCACGTTGTTGTGTCGGTTCAACCAGGCAGCCTTCACTCGCCACGCCACACCTTGGGGATGGCGTCGGTGAATGGTTTCATCAGATAGCTGATGGCCTTGCGGTCGCCGGTTTCGATGTAGACTTCGGCGGGCATTCCGGGTTTCAGGCGCTGGTTCTCGAGTTTGACGAGTTCGCCGTCGGTGAGGGACACCCGGACAATGTAGTAGGGCGGTGTCGTTCCGCCTGTCTGCGTCGTGGCGGCAGGCACACGGGTGACCGTGCCTTTGAGCTCCGGTGTCTGGCGAGCGGATAGAGATGAGAAGCGTACGATGACGGGCTGGCCGTTGTAGACTCGGTGAATGTCATTTGGATCGACGCGGGCTTCCAGTTGCAGGGCGTCTTGTTCCGGAATGATGGACATCAGCGGTGCGCGTGGTGTGATGACACCTCCGATAGTGTGGACCACGAGGTTATGCACGTAGCCGGATCGTGGGGCGAAGATGTTGACCCGGTGCAATCGACTGAGGGCGGCCGTCCGGCGTTCCACAAGTTCGGCGGCGCCGGTCTGGACTTCGCGCAGTTCCGTCAGAATTTCGCTCAGGCGTTCACGCTCGACCTGACTGGCCTGCACACGGGTTTCCGCGATGCGGCCGTTGGCACGGGCAACGTCGGCAACGAACTTGCCCAGTTCGCCTTCAAGACGCGCTGCTTCGCGTTCAATGGCGAGCAGGCGGGATTTCGGGACAAGTCCACGTTTCGACAGGCCACGAATGTCCTTCATTTCGTCCTTGATAAAGGTCAGCTGGTTCTGGCGGGATGTTCTCTGGGCCTTGAGACCGCGGATTTCCTCGTTGAGTTGAATGATCCGTTGTTCCAATTGTTCCTTTTCTCCGCTGGCCGCATGCAGGCGGGACCGGAACAATTTCACCTGACCACTTCGGGTCTTTGCAACGTCATCGGGATTGATGGTCAGTTTGACGGGGTTCTTGAATTCAATCTCCGTTCCACCGTCCCGTTCCGTCGTCAGTCGGTCGCGGCGGGCGAGGAACTCGTTCAGCCGGGAGTCGATAATGGCGAGGTTGACGCGCGTTTCCGTGGCGTCGAGACGGATGAGAAGCTCGCCTGCCTGCACCTTGGAGCCGTCGGTTACCTTGATTTCCGAGACGATGCCGCCCTCAAGATGCTGGACCTGCTTCGCGTTGCTTTCGACGACAACGACGGATGGAGCGATAACGGCGCCTGAAATGGATGCAATCGCCGACCAGCCACCAAGACCCGCTACCATCACGGCGAGAAGCGCGGCGCCGGTCAACTGGTGTCGGCGGACGGAACGGGCGGCCTGTTCACTGCGTATGCTCATGATGTGTCCTACCGTTCTTCTTCGTCAGTAACGGATTTGCGGGTCCTGTTGCCCGGCACAGGCATTGGAATTTCCGTCGATCCGCCCATCTGATATTGAACCGGGGCTTCGTCTTGTTTTTTCGCAGGGGCATCAGTCGCTGGTTTTGCGTTTTGTGCGGTCGGCAAGGTGGTGGGTGGCGAACCGTTGGTGAGTATCTTTTTCAGAACCTCGTCGCGTGGACCGAAGGCCAGTTGCTTGCCGTCGCGGAGATAGAGAACCTTGTCGACGGCCTGAATCGCACTTGGCCGGTGCGCGATGACGATCACCGCCGATCCGTGCTCTTTCAGGCGTTTGATACAGGTAATGACGGCGATCTCTCCCGTCGCATCCAGATTGGCGTTCGGTTCATCCAGGATGACGATCGCGGGTTTTTTGTAGACGGCGCGGGCGAGCCCGATGCGTTGACGCTGGCCGCCGGACATGGGGATGCCGTTCAGGCCGATGTGCGTGTCGTAGCCTTGTGGCAGATCGAGGATGTAGTCGTGAAGCTCGGCCATCCGGGCGGCTTCGATGATGGCTTCGGAGTTTCCATCTTCGTCGAAGCGGGAAATGTTCTGCGCGACAGTTCCGGAGAACAACTCGGCGTCCTGGGTGAGGATGCCCATGTGTTTGCCGAGGCGTTCACGATCCCATTGATCGAGAGCGGCGCCGTCGAGCTGGACCCGGCCTTTTTGCGGCCTGACAGCGCCGATCAGGACACGGGCCAGGGTGGATTTTCCGGCACCGGTCGGCCCGAGGACACCCAGGGCTTCGCCGGGCTCGAGCTCGAATTTGACACCTTGCAACAAAGGCATGTCGCGGTCCTTGACCGCCATGGCAATGCCATCTGCGGATATATACCCCTTCGGGTCGGGCAACTGCAAAGGACTCGTGGGCAGATTCGTGTTCGTGAAAATCGCGCGCAGGCGTTCCCAGGATTTTCGCGCCATCAGGACGTTGCGCCATTGCGCAATAGATTGCTCCACCGGAGCGAGGGCGCGCGCGAAGATGATCGATGCGGCGATCATGACACCCGCTTGAATTTCTTGCTGCAACACCAGATAGGCACCGACCGCCAGGATTGCAGACTGCAGGATGAGACGCGTCGCCTTGGTGACACCGGTGATGGCGCCGTTACGGTCCGAGACCACGAGACCGTCGCCGAGGGTCTTGTCGTGTTGTTCCATCCAGCGTCCCCGCATGGTGTCGGCCATGCCTAGCGCGCGCATCAACTCGGCGTTCTGGTGCAGTTCCTCGGTCATGACGTGGGCCGTGCCCGACTGAGCGGCGAGATCCGACATGGGCCGGCGAGTCAGTTGTTCGTTGGCCAGCATGAGGATGAACAGAATGACGGCGCCACCGAGGCCCATGTAGCCGAGTACGGGATGAAAAAGGAAAATCACCGCAAGATAAACCGGCACCCAGGGCGTATCGAACAAGGCGATCAGGGCCGGACCGCTAATGAATTGACGGACGGTGTCGAGGTCACGCGCGGGGGTGGAGCCAACGTTCGGTGTCTTGTTGGCCGAGTGATGCAGCATGACGTCGATCATGCGCGGAGCCAGCGTGTCGTCGAGGCGGATTGCGGTCCGTGCCAGGATGCGTCCGCGCAGAATGTCGAGTGCTCCCATGAAGGCGAAAAGGAACAAGACAAGGATGCAGAGTGCGACCAGTGTAGGGACGCTGTGGCTGCCGAGGACGCGATCGTAGACCTGGAGCATGAAAAACGGGCCGGTCAGCATCAATAGGTTCACGAACATGCTGAAAATCACGACGCTCTTAAGCGCCTGCTTGCATGCGGCCACGGCGTCCGTGAACAACGTATCGCGTTCCGGCGGTCTGGCGGTGGTGCGTCCCATCCCTCGTCCCCTTTGCCCGTTTCAACGGGCTCACTGCGCATCTGACCGTCGTCGTGTAAACGCGCGGTGCGCAATGCAATCGATCTTGTTTACTGTTGATTTACCAGACCATAGCCGGGAATCGTTGATTTTCGCTGACCAAACACCAGGCAGAAAACACTTTATCAGTGGGTGTGCAGCACGTCGGTGTCAATTCGCACGATGCTCGCGGTTGTCGCGCCACGCCTTCCAGGAACGGGCAACGTTGATGGCGGGAAGCCGGAAACCGTGCATCGGAATCGCGCGCATCTCGCGACGTGGGAAGACGATGTCCCGTTCAGGGGTTCCCGTCGCCATTTGAGCGAGGGCCGTGCCCATGGCCGTTGCCGTCGCGACGCCACGACCGTTGAAGCCGAGACCGGCGATCAGGCCGGGCGCCATGTGCAGGCGATGGGGCAGATGATCGAGTGTCAATGCAACCTGACCGTTCCATGCATATTCAATGTCCAACGCACCAATCTGGGGGAAGAGTTCGCATGTGAGCCGACGGACATAGGCGAAATTCTCCTGGGCCAGGGAGCCGCTGTTGGCGCCGCGTCCGCCCATGATGAAGCGCCCGTCGGGATCGACGCTGTAGTAGGCGAGCAGACGGCGGGTATCCGATGCGACGTGACCTTGCGGCAGGATGGAGCGTCGCAGATTGTCGCCAAGCGATTTGGTGGCGATCTGGTAGCTGTAGAGCGGGATCACGGTACGCGCGAGTGCGGCGAGTTCCGGCGTGTGCTTGTCCATTCCGGTGTAGGCGTTGGTCGCAAGGATCACGGTTTCGGCGGTGACGCTGCCGTGTGCTGTGGCAACCGTCCAGGCACCGTCGGCGTGCGACATGTCATTGACCATGGACCAGGAATGGATCGTTGCTCCTGCCTTGATGGCGGCCTTTGCCAGGCCGCGGGCATAGGCGAGGGGATTGACGCGACCGCCGCGGTTATCGAGAGCCCCGCCCCTGTACCAGCTTGATCCGAGAAGGCTTGCGGTCTTCTCGCGGTCAAGGATCTCGATTGGTGAACCGGCTTGCGTCCAGTCATCCGCCCGCTTTTCGAGTTTCCGCATGGCACCGGGCGCATGAGCGGGCTGGATCCAGCCGTATCGGGTATGCTGGCAATCAATACCGTGCGTATCGATCAAATCGAAAACGCCGTCGGCAAATGTTCCGGAGGCACGCCAGAGTTTTTCGCCCCGGCGCGGACCGAGCCGGGCCATGAGTTCGGCACGTTCGAGTTTCATGCCGGGGATAACCTGACCGCCATTGCGACCCGATGCGCCCCAGCCGGGCTCCGAGGCTTCCAGCAAGGTGACGCTGGTTCCCCCTCGCGCAAGGTGGAGCGCGGCGCACAAACCGGTGAACCCACCACCGACAACGACTACGTCGGCCTTGTGTGTGCCGGTCAGCGGCGTACAAGCCGGGCCGGGTGGCGCAGTGGCCGCCCAAAGGCTGTCCGGGGTGGAGAGATCCTGGTTCATTGCATCACCGCTTGTGGGTCAGCTCTTCTCATCGTCCATTTCGGTGAAAACACGGTTGGCAATGCGGAAGCATTCGACGCCGACGGGGACGCCGCAATAGATGGCGGCCTGGTGGATGCAGGCTTGGATCTCGTCACGGGAGACGCCGTTGGTCACTGCGCCTTTGAGATGCAACTCCCATTCATGCATGCGGTTCAGCGCAGCAATCATGACGAGGTTGAGCATGGAGCGGGTTTTCTTGTCGATGGTTTCATCGCCCCAACCGAAACCCCAGCACCACTCGGTTATCATTTCCTGAAACGGGCGGTTGAAGCCGTTGGCGTTGGCGAGGGTTTTTTCGACGTAGGCGGCGCCAAGCACTTCGCCGCGTTTTGTTTTCCCTTTTTCGAAGCGTTCCTGATCCATGTGGCGTCTCCCGGGTTGTGTTTTGGTCTTGAGCGAGACCTACGCCGCCTGCGGAAACCGGTCAATCGGCCGGTGGCGCGGATTGACCCGCTTTGAGCCCATGCCTACGTTCGGGTTCGATTCAAACGGCGATGGGATGGCGGCGATGGGATGGCGACGGTGAGATGGTAACGATGAAACCTCTGGCTGGTAAGGCTTGTCTGATTACCGGGAGCACAGCGGGGATCGGCTACGCCATTGCGGAAGCGGTTCTCGCCGCCGGTGCGGCGAAGGTGATGATCAACGGCCGAAACGCCGATCGTGCGGAGGTCGCGGTGAAGCGATTGTCTGCGGATTTTCCCGATGCAACCATCGATTGCCGAACGGGTGATGTCACCGAACCGGATACGGCGGCGACTGTCGCAAATAAAACGGCCAAGCAATTCGACCGGGTCGACTGTCTGGTCAATTCCACGGGCGGCGATGACACGCCGGAATTGTTCTACAGGCAGGAGATCGGTTCCATACCGGGATTGGTGCAGCGTGGATTGATGGGGCAGATTCTCATGTCGCGTGCCGTTCTACCGCAAATGATGGAGCAAAATTCGGGCTGCATCATCAATATTGCGTCTGATGCTGCGAAGATCGCGACACCGGGAGAGTCCGTCATCGGGGCGATCATGGCGGGGATCGTCATGTTTACGCGCGGCCTTGCGATTGAAGCGAAACGCAACGGCGTTCGTGTCAATTGCATCACGCCGTCGATCGTGCGGGGGACGCCGCTTTACGACCGGCTGATGGCGGATGAATTTTCCGGCAAGCTGTTCGCGAAGGCCGAGAAGATGGCAAGTCTCGGCGTTGCCGAGCCGCAGGACCTGGCGGATCTGGCGGTGTTTCTGGCGAGCCCGGCGGCATCGAAGATCACTGGTCAGGCCATCAGTGTGAACGGTGGAATTTCGGCGGCCTGATCGATGGAACTCACCGGATCGACATATGAAGAGGTCTACGACGGATTTCGGTGGAACCTGCCGGAAACGTTCAGCGTCGCTGAGGCCTGCTGTTTCCGCCATGCGCGCGGAGACAAACGCGACGAGCCGGCGCTGATCTATGCGCGGGAAGACGGATCAGTCGATACCTACACGTTCGGCCACATGGCGATGTACGCCAACCGGTTTGCGAATGTCCTGAAACATCTCGGCGTTGGCCGTGGGGATATCGTCGGGGTGCATTTGCCGCAAACGCCCGAGGCGCTCATCGCGCATCTCGGTATCCAGACGATTGGAGCCATTGCGCTCCCGCTTTTCGCGCTGTTCGGACCGGATGCGATGCAGTTCCGGCTCACCGACAGCCGCACGCGCGTTCTGATCACCAATCCCGCAGGGCTGGAGCGGATGGATGGCGCCACCGCTGATCAACCTGCGTTACGTCACGTTTTGTCGATTGACGGGGCTGACGAAGGTGACATCGCGAGCTTTTGGGCGTTGATGGAAAACGCCTCTCCGGATGCTACGCCTGTGGCGACCGGCATCGATGATCCGGCGTTCCTCATGTACACCTCGGGAACCACCGGCAATCCAAAAGGGGTGCTTCATGCCCAGCGGGTTCTGCTCGGTCATGTACCGGGTACCGTTTTGCCGCACCGGTTTTTCCCGAAGAATGGAGACCGGTTCTGGACGCCGGCGGATTGGGCATGGGCTGGCGGGCTCTTCGATGCGCTGCTGCCGTCGTTGTATTTCGGTGTTCCGGTGGTCGGGCAGCACATGTCAAAATTCGACCCCGAAGCGGCGTTTGGGTTCATCGCCCGGCACAAGATCAGAAATGCCTTTATCCCCCCGACCGCATTGCGGCTGATGAGTAAAGTTGCTGACCCTCGTGATCATTACGGCCACGATATGCGCTCTATTGGTACGGGCGGGGAAAGTCTGGGGGAGGACATGATTGCGTGGGGGCAAGAGGCGTTCGACCTAACGCTCAACGAGTTTTACGGCCAGACGGAAGTTAATCTCGTTCTTGGCAATTGCGCAGATTTGTTTCCCGTTCGCCCTGGTTCCATGGGCCGGCCAACGCCGGGGCACGAAGTCGCCATCGTGGACGGAGACGGCAATCCAGTTGCAGACGGGGACGACGGTGTTGTGGCGGTCAAACGGCCCAACCCGGTGATGTTCCTGGAATACTGGAACAACAAGGATGCGACCGATCGAAAGTTCATCGGCGACTGGTGCCTGCTTGGCGACGTGGCACGACGCGATGACGACGGTTACTTCTGGTTCCGAGGCCGTGACGACGACATCATCATTTCCGCCGGTTACCGGATCGGACCGAGTGAAGTGGAGGCCTGTCTGGTGTCGCACCCTGCCGTGACGCTGGCTGGTGTGATCGGTGCGACCGATGAAACACGGGGCGAAGTGGTGGTCGCGTACATTGTCTTGCGGGATGGCTTTGAAGAATCTGATGAACTGGCGGGCAATATCCAGACGCATGTGCGTGATCGTCTTGGTGCGCACGAATATCCGCGCCGCGTACGGTTCGTCGATGAGCTTCCCGTGACCCTGACCGGGAAAATCCGCCGCAAGGATCTGCGGGCCATGGAAATTCGGCAGCCACCGCAATCGGGTTTTCCGGCCGGCTGACGCCACAAGCGATGTATACGGAAATTTCAGATTGTCATCATATGGAGTATAGCTGTTAGTTCGGGCGGTTCGCACGGGGCGCTATTCTTTCAGAAATCAGCAATGCGTAGGTTGATTTGGGGAATTCTTTATCTGCAACCGAATTTTACGCAGCGACGCTTGGCGCCGTGGCCGGGATCGATGCTGCGAAGACGCCAACGGCTGCCGGGGTGACGTTTGGCGGGTTTGCCGACCGTTTCGGCCTTACTCACGCTTCGTGTTTCATCCTGCCCGAGATCGGAACGGTGGCCGGGAAGGAATATGTTTTCTATTCCAATCCAGGCACGTTTGCCGAACGCGTTCTAAGTGACCCTGCTGTCTTTGACGATATCGCGTTTGTGCAACTGCAGAGCGGGGCCGTAACGGTTCAGTGGTCCGATGACACTTTGCGCCAAACTGCAGCATCGGGTCAGAATGGACTTTTCACAGCATTGGGCAATGAGGGGTTGGAGGACGGGCTTCTTATTCCGCTGTTCGGAAGCAACGGTCTGATCGGTACCATGCTCCTTGGTGGCGCAAATGTTGTGCTTGGCGATGACGCAGTGGCCCTTCTCAAACTCGTAAGCATGTTTTTTTACGGGCGTATTTGCTCCATGCGGCGCGATGCTTTGCGGGAGCAGTACGGTTTGTCCGCGAGAGAATTCGAATACATGAAGTGGGTCGCTGCCGGCAAGACGGACTGGGAAACGGGACGAATTCTTTCTATCAGCCCCAAAACCGTGAACTATCACGTCGAAAACGCAAAACGTAAGTTCGATGTGTCCACACGCCTGCAGGCCGTAGTTGCGGCCATCATGTCGGGCGCGGTCGACCCCTGAACCTGCGACAAAGGTTCGTGCGGTGTGCGGAATAACCGCCGGATCAGGTCTTGTGACTTTGAGGCGGGCGTTGCACATATACCTGCAACAGGCCTGCCTTGCTCCCAGGATACGGGCGGTCAGGCCATGAGATGTACAATTGGAACGCATGAGGTTCGCCATGGTTCGCTGGCGCGGTCGGGAAAAAAGTGACAACGTTGAAGATCGCCGAGGACAGAGCGGTGGTGGCGGCGGTTTCGGGTTTCCGTTCCCACGTGGTGGCCGGGGCCGGGGCATGCGCATCCCGATGGGCCGCGGTCGTGGCGGCGGCGGGATCAGCATCTGGACGATCCTGATCATTGGTGCAGTCATGTGGTTCATGGGCATTAACCCGCTCGACATGCTGGGCGGTGGTGGACGCGGGCCTGCGCCGCAGATCGATACGACCGGAGGCACCGGCGGCTCCATACCGAAGTTCGAGATTCCGGGGATGCCGGGATCGTCGCAGACAACGGAACAACGTCAACGGCCGTCTACCGGGCAAATCCCGAATACACGTCCCGGGCAACGGTCCAACGACGAAGCCGGTGACTTCGTGAAGGTGATCTTCAACGACACCGAAGTAGTCTGGAAACGGTTGTTCCCGCAGTTCGGCAAACGCTACCGCGAACCAAATCTCGTTCTGTTCACCGGCTACACGCAAACGGGTTGTGGTCCGGGGCAATCGGCCATGGGCCCGTTTTACTGTCCGCTCGATCAGAAAGTGTACATGGACACGTCGTTCTTCCAGCAACTCGCCCGTCAATTCGGGGCTCCGGGTGATTTTGCGCAAGCCTATGTGATTGCGCACGAAGTCGGGCACCACGTGCAAACACTGCTTGGCATCTCCGACGCGGTGCAGCGGGCGAAGGCGCGCAATCCGCGTGCGGCGAATCAGATTCAGGTCCGGATGGAACTCCAGGCCGATTGTCTTGCCGGTGTCTGGGCCAATCATGCGGATCGGAAGAAGGACTTCCTTGATCCCGGCGATATCGAGGAAGGCCTGAATGCCGCAGCGAAGATCGGTGACGACGGCCTTCACAAACAGGCATGGTTCACTGATTCCTTCAACGATATGGCGGAAGATATTCAAACGGCGAAAGACGAGGGTAAACGCCTGGCAATTATATTCGAACAACGGGGCTGCATTTATTGCAAAAAATTACACGAAACAGTTTTGAGCGACCCTAAAGTCAGCGACTACATCAAGGAAAACTTCCTCGATCTTCTGTAGAATTACAAAAGCTTCCAGGAATCGGCCCATACACCGCGGGAGCGTTACTAGCTTTTGTATTTGCTATTGGAGAACCAATTATTGAAACAAACATTCGAACAGTCTATCTTCATCATTTTTTTAAAAATAAGGAGAACGGTAGAATTACCAGCTCAAACAAAACTGATCTCCAGGGTCACCAAAATCAGCCCACTTACCTTTCTCAAGGGATCCTAAAACTTCTTCTTGGTGTGCTGCATAAGCTGCATCGAGAGTAAAAGAACTCAGAGCTTCTTCCCTAGTCATACGATCGTGGTTA
>JAVJHY011551278.1:0-11507 GCA_035593235.1 Phascolosoma agassizii | reverse complement strand
GAGTTTATCAAAATGTCAAGAGCTGGATTTGCAGAAAGTCAGCCTCATGATGTTTCTTTAATGTAGGTAATTTTTTAGCAAGTATCATTTTGTACTGGTTAACTATTTTCATACAGAATCTATAGTGATCTAGTATTTAGATCTTGATCAAAACTTCGAGAAAATTTGTGTTATGTGCGATTCAGATTCATTATATATCAAAATTTACTAATGTGATGCTTCTATACTACCAGCGAATATCATAACTGACAGTATGGAAATATAATCATATTAACAGAATTTCAGTTTATCGAATTCAATCGTATTTAAGATAAAATCTGATATTAAAAAGGCAGAAATAGAGAAAAATAAAATATATCGTAAAATGATAGAATACAGTCCTTGTTTGCCACAATGGAAATTCTAAAAGAAATTAAAATTTGAAACAAATTTTCATCAACATTAATTCCATTTTTATTTCATCCTAAGTAGTAAATCAATAAATCCAAACATGTCTTACAAATAACATGAAAATACGTTATGTGCATTTTTGGTCAGGATTTTTAGGATTTTTATTATTTCATGGATCAATTGTTAATGTATATGGATTATCTGATAATGAAAAAGATCAAATGTATTTTGATGCAGAGTCTTATTTTGTAAAAGGAAATTTTACACAAGCTATGCAACTTTATGATGATATTTTAAACATTGATCCTGATTATTCTGATGCTATTGCAGGAAAAGGTGCTATATTTCATAAAATGGAAGATTTTTCTACCGCAATTAAATACTATGATAAGGCTATTGCATTAAATTCTAGTAATCCATATTTTTTAAGTGATAAAGGAATTGCTTTGCTATCGATGGGGTTTGATAGTCAAGCTGAATTATATCTAAAGGGAGCATTAGATATTTTACCAATACATGTTGATGCATTAAACGGAATTGCTAATGTTTATTCTTTTCAACAAAACTATGAGGATGAGATTATTTATCGTAAGTCTGCTCTTATCGTTGAATCTGATAATCAGGAAGCTCTTATTGGGATGGGATGCCTATTTTGGATTAAAAGACTATGATAAAGCATTATTGTTTTATGATAAAGCGATAAATATTGATTCTCAAAACATTAATGGAATAATTGGGAAGGGAAATATATTTTTGAAACTAAGAAGTTATGATCATGCATTCTTACAATATGAAAAAGCTCTTTTTTTCGATCCTATTAGTATTAATGCATTGCAAGGTAAGGGTCAAGTGTACGTAAATTTAGGTGAAAATAAAATGGCGGCAGAAATATTTCAACAAATTGAAATAATCAAAAACACCAATCTTAAAAAAATTGATAAAATAAAAGATACTATGTTAATTACTGAAACACAAAAAATCCCAAATTGGGTTAGAACTGTGTTTAAATGGTTTTCAGAGGATTTGATTTCAGAAGATGATGTAATTCTAGCACTTGAATTTCTAGTTAAAAATGGTATAATTAAAATAGATTTGGAGGAATCACTAGTAAATCCAGCTCAGTAGAACTATTCTTGATTATTCAATGGCATTTCAGTAGTTTATAGTGTTAAATGACGTGCTGACGAATAAATCAAACTGAGTCCACTAGCAAGAACATTGATTTAGAAATATATGTGAATTTATAAAATAAATAATTCAAATTAGTATATGGCAATTCAAATCTAGAATAAGTTTTTTTACCATTGAATCTTTTTTTTAAAAATTACTCTCATGTATGCTCTCACAGTAATTACTTTTAACAGAGGTCGATAAAAAAATATGATAATCGGTATGAGATAGAGTCTGTTTATTGGTTGAGGATAATCTGAAAGTTGTCTTGAATAAAAAAATAATAGAATATCAGACATAAAATAAATAGCAAACATTAACACTATTGTATGTACAAAACCATCTAAATCAAAAATTTCATCCTGTGATGTTTGTGGAAAAATTTCAAACGTTAACAACGCTAAAAATACTAAAAGTACTAAAAAACTAACGACAGATATGATACTGAACAACATGTCTGTGAACCATAGATCTATTGTTGCAAGACGTAAGCTAAATCTGTATTTTCTTGAATACATGACATCTCGATTTTTTAATATTGTTTGTAGAGCACCGTAAGCCCATCTATTTCTTTGTTTTATCCATACACGCAAATTATTTGGACAAAACGACTCTGCATAAGATTTATCTCCAAAGTCAATTGTTTGATTTAACTTCTGAACAGACATGGATTTATCAAAATCTTCAGTTATAGTGTCTGTACTGAATCTTCCTCCGTAACTAAAAACACTACGTTCGAATACTGAAAAGGCCCCAGACAAAACAAGTAAAATATTAAATCTAGCAAAAACTCTTTTACTAATTTCTCCAACTAAAGAATATTCATAGTTTTGAATCTTTGTTAATAGATTAATTACATAGTCATCTCCATATGATACAATTACATTACCCGACATGGCAATTGTTTCAGGATTATCAAATTTTCTAATAATTTTCTCAAGAGCATATCTCTTTATTCTGGTATCTGCATCCATTGTTATTATATATTCTCCAGTTGAATGCAAATATCCAAAATTTAGTGCAGCAGCTTTTGAACCTCCATGATGTAGATGTACTAATTTGATTAAATTTTCATCTGCATATTTTTTTGCTATTTCGTATGTATTGTCATTTGATGAGTCATCAATTACAATAATTTCTTTGTTTGGATAAAAACATGCTAATGCACAATCAATGCATTCTTTAATTGATGATTCTTCATTATATGCAGGAATTAATATTGAAATTTTTTTATCATGTACTTTGAAATATGCTTTTGTGTTTAATTTTTCTTTATTTTTCCTTGTTTTGATTATTTCTAACGTTATTATTTGACCAAATGTCTTGAGATAATCAATAGTGATGGGAAAAAATAAAAATAAAATAATTTGCCAGACAGGTGTATTTGAATACCAAATAAAGAACTCGTATAAAGTAATCATTTGAAAATCCCAAAAGAAGTAATACTAATACAGCACATAATACTAAAATTAAATCTTGAATTGTGAAATGTATTTGTGAAAACGAAATGTACAATTAATGGATCTTGGAAAACGTTATTTTTTTTAGGACATTGACAATTCATTGTTTCTTTTTGGGAAAAAAAGTATATCATTAGAACCTACCATCCACAATTAGATTTACTGATCTTCAAACATTTAGTACAACGTATACACCCACACTCTAATTTTGTTATTTTCGAGTCATCATCACAACATTTTACTTTATTAAACAATGATAGTAGATCTCTTGCGTACTATTTATATTTACTGTAAATAAGTAAGTTTTACTGTACATTTACTAATAAATAATGTAAATTTATAATTAAAACAGCATATGATCTTTTAATTAGTACATAATATTTTTAATATACAGAATTTTACATTACTTATATATAACAAATAGTTGTATTACTTGTTATATGAGAAAACGATCTTCTCTTCATTCTATTGATGTTATCGATCCTGATGTGTATGCGAAATTGCGTGTCGAAGCAAAAAAGGAAAATATGAGTGTTCGATCATATGTAAATGAAAAACTAGGAGCAATATCTAAGTCAGGTGATGTTTTTACCAATATTTTTCCAGAACTTAAAGTAATTAGCGTTGAAAATGGTGCAGTGGAGATTGTAGATCGTGAAACTAAACAATTGGCAACCGTAAGATTATTGGATGATAATAATCTAAGATGTGATGTATGTGAGAAACAAAAAATTTGTCAGCATGTGGCACTAACATTAGGACATTCTAAATTTTGGCAAAGTGTGAGAGGGTGAAAAAGGAGTCCTCAAATGCCATCTGATGATTCTGTAGATCCTATCATATCTAATTTCTTAACATCTATTGATAATCACGCACATAATCTTTATCTCAAAAAGATTTTGTATGTCTCTTTAATTATGACCGGCATAATTGCATCTACAGGAACGGCATTTTTTGTGATAAATAATACCACTAGTGTTGAATTAAATGACTTTCAAATTGATCAGAATCAGTGTAATTATATAGGTATTATTGAAACCTCGAATGTTAAATTAGATTATACTTCAAATGAGTCTATGTTGGAGTTGATAGCATATGCTGATAGTATAGTTGAAGATAAAGACTCTGCGGGACTTGCTTTACAAAAATATTATAATGCAATGAGAATGGCACCTGATAACATTGATGTGTGGAATGGAATTGCATATGCACAAACAATATTGTGTGATAACAACGCTGCAATTGAATCATATAACAAATCATTATCTCTTGATGAGAACAATGTAAATGCTCTAAATGGAATAGCATGGATCCATGCAAAACAAGCATTATCTATGACGAATAATAATGATGTAAAGTCAATTGCAAATCTTGCTATTGAAGAATATGAATTCGTACTTGGTATCTATGAGAACAATGTAAATGCTCTAAATGGAATAGGACTTACATACAATATATTGAAACAGTATGATCTCGCAATTGGATATTTGGAACAATCTCTTAACGAAAATCCAGATAACGTTTCAACTATTAATGTAATGGCAGATGCATATGTTGGACTAGGAAATATTCCAAAAGCAATTTCTCTTTATGAAGAATCTTTGGTTAAAAAACCGATGAATTTAGATGCACTTCAAAAATTATTAGTAATTTACACAATGTTATCTGATCAAGATGATGAGATAAATTATAGTGACAAAATAAACAACATTGAAACCAGATTACTTCAAACTGATAAAGAAAGATCAATAATTTTGATGGAAGGTGGATTGCGGATGCAAGATGAAGGGCAAGATGCTAATGCACAGGCATTATTTGAAAGAGCATTGGAATTAGATCCAAATAATGAAATAATAAAAAACTTACTGAGATAAAAAATACTCTAATTAGACATTTTCATGAAATACTGTAATTGTATCTTTTTTAGTTTTCATTAGTTTTGTTCGTTGTTGTACCAAATGTAAAGAATTTATTCTATAATTTTTGGAATAATTAGTGCCTATTATTGTCCAAATTTTTACTGTATAAATTTATTTTGTACAGTAAATAATGAAGATATACAGTACACTTAAATTGTATATGGATATTAAGACCTTATGAGTAAAACCTATACAAAAAAGAATGAATCCTGGAAGAAGAGTGTGTACCAAAATTATTATGACTCATCGATCGATATGGGAAACATTACACGTTCTGACTGACAATAAGGATTGGTCCTTATCTTTTTTTATAATAAAAAAAATTATGTAAAAAAGTATCAGAACCTTTCAATTAATCAAAATAGATTTTATCTGTTGGAATCAAGCCTAACACTGCGAAAATCAAACTAATTAGAGAATACTGACGGTAATCTTACTTTAGAATTACATATGAAACCATGAAATATGCAAGTTGAAATTTCACATGGAGTTGAATCTTAAGGATTTATCCAACTCATATTATATATTTAAATTTATTTTTCTAAATCTGTATGTTATATGGGTTTTCTAAAATTTTTCTAATTTTTAAAAACAACTATTCATTTTTATCCCTCATTCTCCTGAAAATTTGATTTTTAGTGACAACAGATGAGTTTTCTCTATAAGGAATCCTGAAAATTACTAAATTATTTTCCCAAAATATTCAATTAGAGACTCACAATGTATTATTCAAATTTACAACTCTACAAAAAAATTACCACTATCCTATATTGCATCTTTTAAAATAACATCTGATTTCTCATATTTGGCGTACACAAGTGTATTCTTCTTTATTTTTTAATTTGTTTCATGAATTCAGTATGGCGTTTTTTGAATTCTTTAAATTTTTTCTGGACTTGTTTTTGTTGTAATTTTTTAATATGTTGTCTGATTTCCAAGTCTATTTGTGTAGATAATTCTACATATTTTCTTCTAGAACAAGTTTGATTAAGTTCAGTGTTCTGTCTTATCCATTTTTTTATGGAATACTTCTGATCTAGATCAATAACAACTTCATCTATGAGAGTAACTTTGTTTTCCGATACACTTTGGATATTATTCAGAAATAATGAGAATATCTTTTTGATTATGGAATTATTTTGTTGTTTCATATATGACATCAAGCATTGACCTACTGAAAAATCGAAGACAATCGAAATGTCGAAAACCATGAAAATAGGGTGTTTTTAGGCATGAATTAAACCTCCTCAGTCTTCGATGGATTTCCGGAAATAATTTGAATTAATTGTTCTAAGGTGATTATCTGATTATTTAGTGTGATTTTTTCCTTTGATATTCCGTTTTCAGTCGAAGACTTGGCAACGCTTTCTAGGCACGACCTCATGCCTGACTCAACAGTCTTCGAGTCTTCGATGGTCTTCGATTTTAATTCAGCAATATTTTGAACAGAAACCTTTCCATTCTTACGGTACATATTTTGTTGTTTCATGTTCGGATTCTGGTCATACTCCAATACACCAGCATCAGTAAGTGGTTTAAGATAATTTTCCAATATTTTCTTGGAATCAGTTGTTTTACCCAGCTTCCTTGTGTATTCTTCAACCAACTCGACACTGGTCAACCACGTACCATCAAGAGTATCGGCGGATCCTAAGGATTTTCTTTCAAATAATGGACAAAAGACCTCTTTGTAAAATTTGATCTTTTCTGGTGGAATACAACTGATATCCCCCAATGTTTTACAAGCTTCATCAACATCATCAATTGTAGTAACGATTGCACTATTTGCACCGAGTTCATAGACAGGTCTTTTTTCAAAATTAAGCATTGTTTCCAGCTTGATAAATGACTGTAATCTTTTGAAATGTCTCATATAATCACCTTGACTGCTTGGAAACACATCAGCTAATCTAGAGTGTAGTAGATTCAGAACAGGATTATTTGCATCACTACAAAGTTCATTCAGATTTTTTTTGAATTCTATAACATGCCACTTTGCCCATTTTCTATCTTCATCATTATGATAAACAGATGATGCCCAGCTTGGTAAACCCATTTTTAGGGCCGTGTATCTGTTAGCTTCTTTGTATTTTGTAACAGATGAATCAGGAGAGGTCATCAAAACTCTTGTCTTGATTTCTTCCCATACCTCGTTCTTATCTTCATTCTTTGCAGAACAGAAAATAAATACAGGCCAGTTACGGATTATTGTTTCTTTTACGGTTAATGATCCATCACCCTTTGTTGTCTTGTAAATGATTTCTCGTTTGTCATGTGACATAATTGGTTTTAGCATCTCGTAAGTTGCAGGAGATGGATTGTCCAAAAATAACAAAATTTTATTTTGCAAGTCAACACAGTTTCTTGCATCTGCTAGCAAAATCTTCTTTTGTTTTTCTAATGCTTTTTTTAATTTTTTATTATCAGCAGCTTCATCAATATGATCATTCAACTCATCAATCCTTTCCTGCAATGGATTGCCCTCACTATCTATCAGGATACCATGGGCATGAATCAGTGCAGTAGGTGACATCCTGCCCACTGTGATGACATCGCCATCTGGGAATATGTCAGTGACCTTGACAGTGACGTATGTTTTACCATCAGAGCTAGGCGCCAGTAATGCGGCATTAATAGGGTCATTTGTGTAGGTTGAAAGGCATACCCTTAACATCTGACTTACAATTTTAGGATCATTTTTGACTTGTGTGTTTAGATATCTCTCGATTTGCTGTAGTGGAGTTTCTTTTGCCTCACGTTCCAATCTTTTGGATTCATCAATTTCTAATTCCGACGATTCTTTTCTAAATCCATCATAGTCCTTGTTGTACATCTTATGAATTTCATTTTCTGTCAGTTGATTGTCCTTGGTTGTGTTAATCCTAGACAACAATTCCATTATTTTTTCAACGGCTTCTTCTTCGGGCACCTGTGTTGATCTTTGAGACATCACCAAAAATGAAATTACATCATGAGTTCCAACAGCAACAGTTCCAAATTCTGGAAACTCGGATACATCCATATTTTTGATCATCTTGCGGCATTTTGTCTTGAAGGTATCCGATAGGGAACCGTGGTGGGCTTTTCTATCATTGATAGTTATCTTATTGACCATCTTAAAGTCAAGGCCAAACATGAAACTCTCAAAATTTTCAATGGGTGAAGTAAACATCTCAGGTATTTTTTCAATGGAATATCCCGGAGCTATAGCTACAATGTATCCCAATTCTGTTCGAATGTCTACGTGCAGCTTGTCACAATTTTGTGATTGGTAATTATTTACACTTTGGGCAATCTTTTCATTTGTTATAATACCAATGTGTGCACCTTTATTCTTAGTTCTGTCTTGGTATAATGGATATTGATCAAGTGAAACTAGAACACTTTCTAATTCTGCAACCGCATCATCATGAATTATGTAATGTGTATTACCAATATCATCCTTGGTTTTCTCTTTTGGATCAAAGTCTATAAAAATTAACTTTCCTTTTTCCTCATTTACACAAACATGTTCAGAACCTCCAACAATACCATAGTTACTATCTTCTTGGAATTCTGTCTCATAGATGAATCCTGAATCATTCCATCCACTACTCATTGGTGTAAGATTACTAGTTAATTTTATCAAACGATATCCAGCGGTAACAAGTCTGTTGAAATTTTCTCTATTTGATAGTTCTTCTTCTTTTAATTTGTTCGTTAGATCACTATACATTACACTCGAACTCCTTATCTCGTATGTACCGATAGTGAGGTTTACCATCTTCATTTTGCCATTGTAATTTATCTGGATAATTCTTGTATTGTTTTAATCTGTAATATATCCAAGTATCACATTTTTTACATAATTTTTCAGCTCCCTCTTTCTTTGCAGGATATTCATCTGGATCTTTACAGAAAAAATCAGAACCATCATGACCATAATGGCCAACTCCATCTTCATTTTGCCATTGCAATTTCTCTGAGCTGTAATTTTCTCTACAATAAATCTCAACACCGCATTTTGGACAATCTTGTATTGCACCATAATAGCTGTTTAGAAAACTATTCATTTTTTTCACCTATTTCAACATGTCTTGATTGTAAATACGCTATAACAGAATGAGCTTTCTCCAGTATCTTGGTTTTCTTTTCTGTAAATTCTAATATTTTATTCCATATACTAATTCTTACCTGATTAGATTCTTCCTCTTTATACAATAATTGCAGTTCTTCAATACCACAATCATATAGTATTACTGCATCTTGTAATGATTGACAATAATCTGTAACTGATTCAGATTCATACCATTGTTTAGCGTTTTCTCTTATTGCATGAAGATCTTTTTCTATTGTTGATAGATTAAAACCAGTTTTCTGTGATATCTGTTGGTTAGTGTACCCTCTTAGACGTAGCTCGTTTATTCGCTTTCTTCTATAATGAATTTTATCTTGAGCTATGGTTGTATCAAAGTTATTATTGTCTATTTCTTGCAAGTTTTCAATTGTCTTAAGACAAATTGAAGACTCTGAATTTTTCATTTTAGTATCTCCTTTATCGATTCAATATCATAATTCCAAGGTTCTTTTTCAATACATTTTTGACACACAAGATATTTTGAGCCACAATTATAGGCAACTTTGAATTTACTAAAATTTTCACAACACTGTAATTGAGTTCTCATTTTTGAGGCTCCTTTAGAAGATTAGAAATTACATCGTTGAAAGAATCCCCATCTTTACCCAAAAGCTTTAGCCTTTGATAGTTTTTTTCTGAAACTACGATGTGTTTTAATTTTCTCATAATAATCAATATGTTTAATTACTTTAATGGAAGTATTGACAACTGTATGAGGGGTTTAGGCCTAAAACAGAGCAAAAAACAAGAAGAAAGCGAACAAAAAATTCTGGATTTCATGTATGAAATGGCCAAAATTGAATTCGAGGATCTCAAAAATTATACTAATGTTGTTTATGATTTTGGTGGTAAGAATGAACCACGAGAAAAATGGATAGTACATAGAGGATTTTGGATTAGAGGAATTGCAAGAGGTACTGGATTAGATAAAAATACTGTAGAAAAAGCAGTTTCTAGATTAATTAGGAAAAAGAAAATTTTAGAGAGACCAGATACTATACAAACAAGATTTTTTCAACTGCCTTTTGAAAATTGGAAGAAGTACTACAAACGTTCCCTTTGGAATATGGATGAACGAATTAAGAAAGGTGCATATCCATATGTTTTTTCTGTTAAAATAACACGTGGGGATCCAATGAAAAGAGAATTGGTAAGACGTACAAAAGAAAAGAAAAATGAAAATTAATTAGCTGAGTTTAATTCTTTTTTCATTAAATAATCAATAGCTTGAGACTTTCTTGCTAATTCATTCTTTAATGATTTAATCTCATTTTCTACATAATCTAATTTTTCAGTTTTTTCTTTTAGTTTTGAAATCTCAAGTTCATTTTTTGTCTGATCATATACTGCAAGATCAGGCTCTAATTGTAGATACATCTGAAGCTTCTCATCTTCTGTCATTCTATCGTATTGCATTAGATATCCACCATGGCCTGTCATTCTATGAGCATAATTCTCCCCATGTTTACGTGAAGCCTTTGTAAAGAAAAATGCCCTAAAACTATGAGTTGTAATTTTCATATATCCGTTAGATTCGTATTTGTCTGAAAAACCCATTCTTTCCAACGTTCTATTTAGTGAAACTCTGATTGAACGATCACTGGGGTTAAAACCTTTTTTTGCAAATATATAGTTCTCAGGGGTCTTCTTCTCAAGTAGTGGTTTGAGAACTTTTCCAGTTTCATATGACAAATATGTAGTTCTTCCTGTTCGAGTTTTTGTGGTTGGTGGAATATTTACCTTAATTCTCTTTTTTGTAAGATCCAAATCCTTCTTTTTCAGACTTAATGCCTCCCCAATCCTCATTCCTGATGAACCAAGTGTCAGAAATAACGCCTGAAATCTGGGATTTTGGGAAAAACCCTCTACAATCCTTCTGTATTCTTCTAAAGATAATGGATATCTTTCTTCTCTTGAAATCTTTTCAAACGTCAGATATTCCTTAATGTCTTGCTCATTTGTTTTAATTCCCAGATGAAATAGATATTTTCGGAGATTAGAAAACTGAGTTCTGATAGTATAATTTCCAATTCCCCTTTCAATATTCCAAGATATCCACTCTTGAAGCATTCCGTAAAGTGCACTTTCATATTCTTCAGATTCTTCTTTTCTGATCCTGTTGATCTCTTCCATTACTTTTATCGGAGATTTTTTGTATTTTTCTTGAATAAATCGCTCAAACAGTTTTACTGCATACTTTTTGTTACGCTTGGTTGACTCTGGTGAAGATGATATTTTTTCTTCGTAAGACTTTTTATCTTTTTTAGTAATTAGAAAACTAGTCATATCTATCTCCTATTGTTAATTTCTTAGATATAGTCACAAACACAAATACGGGTTTTACGGGTATTATTAGGTATAAATTGATATTCGCTAATTTTTTAAGCAGTATATAGAATCGTTGAATTGTGTTATCCAAAAGAACTATTGTTGGATTTGTTATAGGTAGTT
>JAVJHY011551277.1:0-51543 GCA_035593235.1 Phascolosoma agassizii | reverse complement strand
GGTTCCTTCAGCTCGTCACTATATTCTTGCTGCGAACAATCATTGGATTGCCGATCATTGTCGCAATCTCACATTGGTTGGTGTTCTAGGCCACGTTCCAATCAGACCAGACTGAGGCGAGAACCTCTGGTTCCAAAAGATGCGCCAGCATTTTAGACGCCGACGGCGCCCCGAAGAGGTGAAGATCGCCTAAAGGCGATCTGAATCATCCGAGGAGCGAAGCGACGACAGGCCGAAGGCCCATCCCTCCAAATGCCAAGACCACATCATTTAGTAATCAGCCGGTCGGCAATCTCGCAACTACTAAACGGAGGCCCAGAGTTATGCCCCAATAATATAGCAAGAGCTAATACTAAGGTTCAGATTTGATCCGGCAGATAGGAATCCCTGTCGCATAAACGCGCGGAAAAACCGGTGAAGTTCTCGGGCACCCAGACGCCTTGGCCGCAGCGTTGGAGCGGTAAATTTTATGTTAAATGATTTTCATAAAAATCAATCAGTTAGGGTTGGTCAAAGCAATCAGTTGGTCTACAAGAAGTTGCCAGCGTTCTCTTAAATCAATTTGACCAAAATTTTGACTATACTGATTTGGTTCCAACGTTCCGCGTATCAACAGACTAAAAACAGCAGCCGACACACGGTTGCCACCAAAACCCGAGAACACTTAATACAACAGGGGAACATGCATGTTTTTCGACTTCGTATCGTCGCACACCAAATTTCGACTTCTTTCGGTCACTGCAATTTTGCTAGTGGGCCTGACCCGAACAGCATCGGCAGAATTGGTCATCACTGGGGTATTCGATGGGCCGTTGACCGGTGGAACACCGAAGGCGATCGAAGTTTACGTTATCAACAGTGTTACCGACCTGAGTGTTTATGGGATCGGCGCGGCAAATAATGGTGGCGGTTCGGACGGACAGGAATTTACGTTTCCGGCGCTGGGAGCTTCGGCCGGCACATACCTTTACATTGCCAGCGAGTCACCACAGTTCGAGGCCTTTTTCGGATTTGCACCGGACTATACGTCCGGCGCTGCGAGCATTAACGGAGACGATGCAATCGAGCTTTTTGAAAATGGTCTTGTCGTTGATGTATTCGGGGACATCAATGTGGATGGCAGTGGAACTGCCTGGGATTATTTAGATGGATGGGCCTATCGAATAGCCGGTTCCGGACCCAACGGCAGCAGCTTTGCGCTGGGCAGCTGGACATTCAGCGGCCCGAACGCGATGGATGGAGAGACGACCAACGGCACGGCGACGACACCGTTCCCGCTGGGTAGTTATGGCGGTGGCGTTGTTGTTGAATCCGCTCCGATTGTTGCCAGTACCACGCCGAGCGATGGTGCCGGCGGCGTTGCGCTGGATGCCAACATCGATATCAATTTCAGTGAAGCGGTAAACACAACCGCAAATACATTTACTGCCTCCTGTACTGTCAGTGGTGCCGTTGTATTTACGGTTTCTGGTGGCCCTCAGTCGTACACGTTGAACCCGGATATGGATTTTGTTAACAGCGAAACCTGCACCGTAACCGTCGTCGCAATGGAAGTGACCGACGTTGATAGCGATGATCCACCGGACGCGATGGAAGCGGATTTTGTCTTCAGTTTTGATACCGCGAATCCGGCGGTTCCGGATACGATCGTTATCAATGAAATTATGCAGAACCCGAGCGCTGTCGGCGACGGCGATGGTGAGTGGTTCGAATTGTTTAACACCACCACTGAAGACATTGATATTGACCTGTGGACGGTTGCTGATAATGACAACGATAGTTTCGCCATTAGTAACGGTGGTCCACTCGTTGTACCAGCCGGTGGGTTTCTGCTGTTCAGCAACAACGCTGACATGAGCACGAATGGCGGGCTACAAGTTGATTACGAGTATTCCGGCATGTTCCTCAGCAACGGAGCTGACGAACTCGTGCTGTTCGACAATGGCCTGATCGAAGTTGATCGAGTCGAATGGGACGGTGGTTCTACCTACCCCGATCCGACCGGCGCATCAATGGCCCTGATCGATGCCAGTTCTGACAACAATGGCGGCTCGAACTGGTGTGAGGCGGCCAGCACCTACGGCGATGGCGATTTTGGTACACCCGGGCTGGTCAATGACTGCGGCTTCCGCCCGGTCGTCAATGAGGTTGACTACGATCAGCCGGGATCTGATACCGCCGAGTTTGTCGAAATATTTAATCGTGGAACCGAGATTGGTGATCTCTCGACCGTTGAATTGCTGCTCGTGAATGGTAACGGCGGTGCACCTTACGGAACGATAGGTTTGCCGGCCGTGGAGTTGGCACCTGGCGAGCACTTTGTGGTCTGTGCCGATGCCGCTACGGTTGCGGTTTGTGATCTGGTCGCAATTTCATCGATTCAGAATGGCGCACCAGATGCTGTTGCTCTTAGAATCGACGGCGTCGTTGTCGATACGGTGAGTTACGAAGGCGATGTTAATGCGCCGTACACCGAGGGCTCGGGAGCAGGTTTGTCCGACTCCGGCTCCTCGGGGCAGGATTTCAGAGGTATCTCCAGGTCACCCAACGGGGCCGACTCAAATCGCAACAACGCCGATTTTGCCCGCTCATGTATTACGCCTGGAGCGTCGAACACGTCGATCGAAAGTGGCTGTTCGATGACCGGTCCTGTACTTGAGATTTTCGAGATCCAAGGCAGTGGTGCATCGACTCCGTACGATGGCCAGACGCTGGGTAGTAACGACAACGTCGTAACGGTCGTAGGCATTGACGGATTTGCGATGCAAACACCGTCGGTCCGCAGCGATCTGGACGTCGACACATCCGATGGAATCTACGTATTTGTAGGCGGCCCTCCGATGGTTTCGGTTGGTGACATTGTGGACGTGAGTGGCGAGGTACGTGAGTTCTTCGGATTCACCGAGTTTGCTGTCGGTAGCACTGTCAATGTGACGGGGACCGGTGAGATTCCCGAAGCGGTACAAATGAACGCAACTGTGCCTTCTCCGGATCCGGCGGCGCCAAGCTGCGCGATCGAGTTTGAGTGCTACGAAGGCATGCTGGTAGAGATCAGCAACGGCTCGGTCACGGGACCGAACCAAGGTTTCGGTACCGACCCAATTGCCGAAGTACACATAACTGCAGGCCCGCAGCGCACGTTCCGCGAGCCGGGTATTGTGGCCCCGGGAATTACTGGTTACCCGGTCTGGGACGGTAACCCCGAGGTATTCGAGCTCGATCCGAACGCACTTGGGCTCGACAACGAAATCATACCCGCAGGATCGTCATTCAGCGCCACGGGCGTAATCGGCTTCGAATTCGGTGGCTACGAATTATGGCCAAGTGAACTCAATGTGACGCCGGCACCATTGCCATCGGCCGTTCGACTCGCCGAAGCGGGTGAATTGACCGTTGGATCGCTAAATATGTTCCGCTTGTTTGCGACCGAGACCAATTACGCGACACGGCTTACCAAGATCTCGGGATACATCAGGACGGTGTTGAACACGCCCGATATTCTTGCCGTGCAGGAAGTTGGAGGTCTTGCTGAGCTTCAAGACCTGGCTGCGAGAATTTCTGCGGACGATGCGTCAATCAGTTACACCGCGCACCTCGTGGAAGGAAATGACATTGGCGGAATCGATGTTGGCTTCCTGACGCGCGATGCTATTCAGGTCGATGCGATCACGCAACTCGGCGCAGCCGAAACGTTCACCAATCCAACAACGGGCAACGAAGATACACTTCACGATCGTCCGCCTTTGTTGCTGGAAGGCAGTTTGCTGATGCAATTCGGTAACTACCCGATCGCAGTGATGGTTGTTCACAACCGATCTCTCAACAGCATCGAAACCGTACGCGTGCGAGTGAAGCGCCTACGACAGGCTGAGTCAATTGCGATGAAGGTACAGGCGCTCCAGAATGCGGATCCCAATGTCCGCCTTGTAGTGACCGGTGATTTCAATGCCTTCGAGTTTACCGACGGCTATGTTGATGCTGTTGCAGTGATCAGTGGTAATTTCGATCCGACGCAAAACCTTGTGTGTTCAGAGGCCGTATGTATGCCGGATCTGGTGGAACCGAACCTGAGCAATGAGGTTTTAAATCTGCCAGTAACAAGCCGCTATTCGTTCAATTTCCGCGGCAACGCGCAGATTCTCGATCACGGTTTGACGACGGCCAAGCTGAGTAGCGAGGTTCGCGATGCACAATACGGACGCGGTAACGCGGATGCGGCGTCGATTCTGCTCAATGATGACGGCAGTGTCGATCCGAACAATTTGGCATTGCGTTCCTCAGATCATGACGGTGTGGTTATCTTTGTCGCTGCAGATGAAGACGCGGATGGCGTGCCAAACGATATCGACATGTGTCCCGCAACAATGTTGCCGGAGGGAGTTCCGAGTGTGAGCCTGGGTGTGAATCGTTTTGCCGATACCGATGGTGACGGTATATTCGATACGTCGTCGTCAAAAGGTAAAGGTCCGAAGAATTCCTATGATCTCGGCGATACCGCTGGTTGTTCATGTGAACAGATCATCGAAGCTCAGGGCCTTGGTCAAGGCCACCGCAAATTCGGCTGTAGCATTGGTGTTATGAAGAACTGGGTTTTGTTGATGGCTGATTAGTTCAGGCCTGGAAGCTGAAAAAGTAGGGCGGTGATCCCGGAAGGGGCACCGCCCTTTTTGTGGTTGGCTCACGCAAAAGTCCCGACGCGGCGAAGATCGGCCTAAGCCGATCTGACCCGTGCCCGGCAAAGCCGGGCGACAGACGCCGCAGGCGAGGCAACGCAGTTGCCGTTCAATCCATTCTTCCAAATGAAAGGGCCACCTAGTTAGTAACCAAGTCGACCGCTGCCTCCCGAAAACGGAAGTCGACTTGTAAGTAATTGATTTAATTAACTGTAGGGCATAGGGCGCTCGATGCAAATGCAGTACCTGTCGCAATCGCGCGGAACCGTGTCACACGATCCTCACACAGCGTGGCCGAAAAAGAACCAGACGCGACTTTGAAACCGTGGCAAATACCTATCAACTTTAACCGTCAATTCCACTATGTTTGGCATGGGCCTTAATTCGCGATTTCCATTTGATCGCAATTCACAAATGGCCAGTAATTCGTAACGGCAACTGAGCAAACAGGTTCGCTGTGTGCTGCAGCTAACGCGGCACAAATACCTGTTCATGTTGGTCCGTGACGACGGGCGTAAATTGGGGAGGTGGCCGCCGCATGTCTGAGTCAATTCACACTGCACACGCAGAACATGAAACCAGCCCATGGCCAATGGTTGTCGGTTGCGGCGTCATGTTGTTTGCATTCGCAATACTTACCGGTTTCGCTTGGGGGATGCCGGTACTGGGCATCGTGTTGGGAGGCGTCACGTTCGCTCTATTGGCGATAGGCTTGGCGGGCTGGGCTCGTGAGTTTTTCCAAAACGGGCAGGAAGAAGGTCTTGGCCCAATCGCCGTGTCTGCGTTCATCGTGTCGGAAGTCATGATATTCGGAATGGTGTTCGCTGCGTTCTGGGTGGCCCGGTTTGAAAACGCACACCAGTGGGCCTCGTTCATTCCAGAAGGTCTGGATACAAGTTTTGCTCTATGGCTTACTTTCGTTCTGTGGGCGTCAAGCATCAGTATTTTCGTTGCGGAGCGAGAGTTCAAGCGGGGGAACAGCAGCAGTTCCATGTTCTGGATTGCGGTTACCTTTGTTCTTGGCACCCTGTTCGTCGTGCTGCATATGAACGAGTGGGGACATTTGATCAGTGAAGGATTCACTCCCGGTGCGAACATATATGCATCCAGTTTCTTTGGCCTGACAGGTGTTCACACGTCTCACGTTATCGTCGGGTTGTTTATTCACTTGATATTGTTGGGTGTGGTCGCTAGTGGCCTTATGACGTCAGACCGGAGTACTTTGTTCAAGGGTGCAGCTCTGTATTGGCATTTCGTGGATATCATGTGGTTGCTGGTTGCCGCTAACGCCTACCTTATCGGGGGATTAGCCTGAGGCTCATAGCGATAACAGTGCTTATCGCTCTGTTGGGGGCGCTCCCGGCGCACGCCGTAAACAAAGGTATGAATGCTACGCACGGAGACTATCAGTTTGACACGTCACTGCTTCGCGTGGACGAAGTCAGGCACTTGCTTACTTACGTGCCGAATGTCACGGTACTAACTGCCAATGGCCCCCGTGAGTTGTACGACCTGATCGATGAAAAACCGACGATCGTGCAGCTCGCATACTTTACCTGCGCCCATACCTGTCCAATGACACTGCACAATCTGGCGCATCTAGATGTCGACGTCTCAAGTTCCGAGTACCAGATGATTATTCTATCGTTCGACATCAACGATACTATTGAAACAATGCATGCTGTCCAATCCACGCTTGAGCAAGTACCTGAAAACTGGGTGTTCGGTTTGCTACCAGCGCAAGACATTACTCGCCTCACGGAAGCAGTAGGTTTCAACTTCTTTTTCTCTGAGCGCGATCAAATCTTCGTCCACCCGGCCGTTCTCGTTTTCCTTTCTCCGCAAGGAGAAGTGATGCGATACCTATACGGTATTGATCCCCGGCGTTCGGATGTGGAACTTGCTCTGATAGAGAGTAGAAACCGCAGCCCGGCCCTTAATGAGATTGTCGACATGGTCTGGCTAACCTGTTTTCAATACGACGCGAGTAAGAGTCGCTATGTCTTGCATCCAACGGTCATTTTCGGCGGTGCCGGATTCGGGCTTCTCGGTCTCGTAGGCCTGATCGCATTTGCGTATAAGAAAGAACCAGAAGGAGAGCAATAATGCTTTTGATATCCGTTGCGGCAGCAGCTGTAACTCAAGCTGCAGTGCCGCTCGCTTATCCTGCGGACAGATGGGATCAGATGTACGACATTTGGATCGTGCTTGCGGTCACCATCTTCTTGATCGTCACGTTGCCTATGCTCTACTTTATTTTTCGCTACCGTTACAAGAAGGGCGTTAACGAGAAGGGTGCTGACGAGCATGGTCATGCCGGTATCGAAGTTTTATGGACCGTGATACCGCTGATAGTAGTGATTTACCTGGCTATGCAAAGTGCCGTTTTTTACAAAGAGCAACGTACGGCACCGGAGAATTCTCTGGTTGTCAAAACTACCGGCATAATGTGGGCTTGGCAGTTCGATTATTCGAACGGCAAGAAAACCTTCAATGAATTGTACGTGCCTGTGGGCAAACCGGTAAAGCTGGAACTGACATCGAATGATGTGATTCATGCCTTCCACATTGTCGCAGCCAAAACCATGGAAGATGCCATTCCAGGTCGCGTAACCACTATGTGGTTCCAGTTCAACGAGACGGGAGAATTCAATGCATTCTGTCGCGAGTACTGTGGTACAGCACATGCAATGATGCGGGCCAAGATAAAAGTTGTTACTCAAGAAGAATTCGACAAATGGATCGAGACCTGAGCAGTGTGAACATGCTCGCTACTGCTGTCAGGCTTCTCGCCAGATCTTAGGAGATCAATCCAATGCAAGAAACAGTTGCTACTCCCTGGTTTCGTGCCAGCTTTAAAGAGTGGATACTGACGACGGATCATAAAAAGATTGCGATCCTCTACGGTGTGACATCACTCGTGTTCTTCTCTGTCGCGGGGCTGATGGGCATGGTAATTCGCTTGGAACTGACTCAACCAGGCGTCCAATACGTCAGTCCGGATTTATACAACTATCTTCTCACCGGGCACGGTGCGGTAATGTTGCTGTGGTGGGCAATTGCCTTCTGGGGTGCGTTTTCCAACTTCCTCATTCCGATTCTGATCGGGGCCAAAGATGTCGCATTCCCCCGATTGAACCAGTTGTCGTACTGGTTCTTCTTCTCAGCCAGTATTCTGGTGCTGGTTTCGCTTATTCCCAGCCAGAACATCAGAATGATGTGGACGGGTTACCCGCCTTTCGCGCTGTACGAAAACGCTGGGCCAACTGCGTTGTACGTACTCATCGTTCTGCTGATTGCAGGATCGACCCTGGGCACCGGTGTCAACTTCATTACGACCGTACTCAAGATGCGTACCAAGGGCGTGTCGCTGGGCAACACCAATCTCGTTGTCCACGGCCTGCTTGCGTCGATCGTCGTGCAGTTGGTCGGTGTGCCGGCATTCGTTGGTGCCGTGGTCATGCTGTTCCTGGATAAATATATCGGAACCGAGTTTTTTAGCGCTGTTGCGGGTGGTGATCCTGTGATGTACCAGCATCTGTTTTGGTTCTATTCCCACCCGGCCGTGTACGTGATGATCCTGCCTGCGTTCGGCGTATTCTCTGAAGTGCTCTCGACCATGTCCCAGAAGCCGATCTTCGGTCAGAAGGCTATGATCTGGGCGATTTGGGCTATCGCCTTCCTTGGTTTCCTGGTGTGGGCACACCACATGTTCACCGCCGGTATGCCTCATTGGCTACGCATGTTTATGTCCTTTACTACAGTGCTAATTGCTGTGCCAACGGGCATAAAAATGTTCAACTGGGCCGCTACATTACACAAAGGCGCGATCCGGGTTAACACGCCGATGCTATTCACGTTGGGTGGCATCATCATGTTCCTTATTGGCGGATTGACCGGCATTCCTCTGGCATTACCGGCATTCGACATCAATGTGCATGATTCAGCTTTCGTCGTGGGCCACTTCCACTACGTGCTCGGGATGGCTGTAACACTTGGTGCTTTCAGCGGTGTGTACTATTGGTATCCGAAGATCACGGGAAGAATGTATTCAGAGACGCTGGGGAAAGTCAGCTTCGTACTGGTTATGGTCGGCTCGAATGTCCTCTATTTCGCAATGATGATGGTGGGTATTGATGGCATGCCAAGGCGCTATGTCGACTATCCGGCCATAGAAAACTGGATCACCCTTAACCAAATTTCGACGATGGGTGCCGTCTTCTTGGCGCTCGGCGTTGTGGTGACGTTCATTGCCTGGATCCGTGGTCTGAGTGGACCGAGGGCCGCGGCTGATCCGTGGGGTTCGCCGTCACTTGAGTGGACCACCAGTTCGCCACCCCCGCCACACAATTTTGACCATTTTCCGGTGGAAGTTGCAGATGACTGGACTCCATACCGATACACCGGGCATGGTGATTAGGCGATGTTGTGTGAAATTACGTTAGGGGCTGTCGTGTGAAGGGCGGCGAAACGAAAGTAACGATGGACAAAGCCACACGTCGATTGGTTTGGATGCTTGTAGCCACGATGACCATGTCTTTCGTTTTCGGCGTCGCCTATTTCCTGCCGGAAGAGCACCGCACTGCGAAACTCGAGGAAACCATGGCGAAGTACCAATCGAGGGTTAGGGCGCCGTAGTGTGTGATAAGCGAGCAAGTACCGCATTCAGGGTTGCAGCTCACACGATCAGGCGCGTAAGACGACAGTAGTCTGGTAGACCACCGACAAAATATCGAAGTTGAAGGAAAAGCTGGCCGGGGTGAGAGGATTCGAACCTCCGGCCTCTACCTTACTCAGGCGGTAGTTTTTGTTGATGAGTCAATTTCTTGGGATTTGCCTGCGGGGTAATTGCGGGAGAGAACTGGATTCTGATTTTTGGGTAAGAGTTAAGAGAGTACGATCGTTGACGTCTTGCGGGAGTCTTGCGTGTTTCAGTTGTGCATGGTCCTGCAGAGTCGGGTAATTGGAGCAACGGGCGCCTTGTAATTTTCTATGTAAAACAAGAGGTTAATATTCAATGTGCTAACTTCCAGCAAGCGACTTCTCTGGAAAAATGAGATTCCCATGGTGAGGATATCACTGAGTTGTGGATCTACTGTTTTGGGGAAGCGAAATTTCCCCATCGGCACCATGAAATTAACGTTGAATGGTGGCCTAGTGTGAGTGTTTTGTTCTACAACGTTAGACATCTGTTGATGGCATGTATCTCGCACCGCAAGGAAAGACAAAGTTGGCTTAATTGCGTTTGGGCGAATATCTGAGGAAGATACATGCTGCGGGTTGACCATATATTTCACACAGCACAAGCGTCGGGCAGGTAGCGGACGATGGCTGATGAAGTGAATCCAAAGTCTACGCGAGGGACATCGTCTATTTCAGCAGCATTCATTGAGCACGAGACTTTTCTTAAGCGATTTTTGAAACGTTTCCTTTTTCGCCCGGAGGACATTGAAGACGTTGTGCAGGAGACGTACATAAAGGCACGTTGCGCTGAAAAAGGTCAGGTGATCAGTTCCCCCAAGGCATTTCTATTTCGTATCGCTCGAAACGAGGCGCTTAAAGAACTTCGAAGAAAATCCCACCGCATTACGGATTATATTGAGGACGTAGACTCCGCAGGGATCCTATGCGGTGAGGCTTCGGCAGAAGAGGAGGTCATCGCGAAGCAGAGACTGGGTATTTTCTGTCAGTCCGTACTCGAGATGACACCAAAATGCCGTCGAGTGTTTCTGATGTGCAAGGTCTACGGATTTTCCTATAAAGCAGTCGCCTCCCAACTCGGCATTACAGTCAGTGGTGTCGAAAAACACGTCGCTAAAGGATTAGAGATTTGCAATGCGTATGTCGATCGTATGGAACAGCCAGTCTTACCGAAACCAACAGAATTGGAAGGCAAAGTGCTCAACGCCGAGCAGCCTGTGAAAAATGCTCGCGGCTCAGTCGCCTCCCGCTTCGGTCATGAAGTGAAACGAATGGATGCTTCGCGATGATGGCTGAAACAAACACGATTAATCGTGAGGCTTGTGCGTGGATTGCCAAGCTGCACGACGGTGATCCGTCACCGCAAGACTTTGCGGCGCTCCAGGAATGGACGAATCAGAGCCCGGAGCACAGGTCTGAATTGCGGCGCATGGCCAAGCGCTGGGATGAGCTGAATGTACTCACGGAATTGGCGGTTCCGGTTGAAATGCCCGGTGTAAGAGAGAGCTTGAGGGATTGGTCTTTGTTGAAACGTTTTAGCCGCAGGGAAAAAATAAGTACGATTGCTGTCGTAGCGTCAATTATGGTTTTCGCTTTTGCCTGGGCACCTTTCAATTTTCTTGACGAAAAAGCGCCACCGTCCTCGGTAATTGCCACGGCTATCGGAGAACAGCGGCTGGTTTCGCTTGCTGACAACTCGACCGTATTGCTTAACACCAATAGCCAGCTTCGAGTGAACTACAATGACGATTTTCGTAACGTCTACCTCATCCAGGGCGAAGCTCACTTCGATGTGACGCGCAACCCTGAGCGACCATTTCGCGTATTCGCAGGCAGTGGCATGTTTCGTGCGTTAGGTACTGCATTCTCCGTCTACCTCAAGGACGATACGGTGGAGGTGACGGTTACTGAAGGCATTGTTGCGATTAGTGGCGTCCAGGATGCAGCGGGGATTGGCGAGCCCACGGTAATCAGTAAGAAGGTCAGACAAGTCGTAAAAGCGGGTCAAATTGGCGTATACGATCAGTTTGGCGAGTCCATAGAGTTGATTGCGCCGGTCAATCCGTTGGAAGCATCTCGCAAACTTGCCTGGCACGGCGGGATGTTGCGTTTTTCTGGTGATCCTCTCGGGGAGGTGATCGCAGAGGTGAGTCGTTACACACCTCTGTCAATCGTAATTCTGGATCCGGAGCTGCGAGATTTACGAATTGGAGGAAGTTTTGCGGTGGGAGAAACGGAGAAGATGTTTGAGGCGCTGCGACTTGGCTTCGGCGTTCGAATCGAACGAATTGATGACTCGCTTGTGCATTTGTCGTTAGTTACACCGTCGCCGGGCAGCCCGTAACGGTTCGACTTGTGATTTTCTCCCGCAGCAACGCGAACGGGTCAGTTAAGCCAAGATCGTGCGGAGTCCATCAACGATGGCTGTTCTGGAACATACACGCAAATGAGTGAGGGCGCACTGATCTCGGTTGCCGAGGAAACATTTTCCGTGAGGGCTTGAATTTTCTTGCGATTCATAACTGAGGCTTTTTCGCGCTGGCGGATCATCTACGCAGTAAGGTTGAAACGAGGAATAGCGGGTGTATTCCTCTTTTGGTTAGCTGTAGGGGGTGGTCTGCCGTCTGCGTTATGCGCGCGAACATTGTTAGCGATAGGCATGACGTTTTGTTTGGCAAACGTTGTTAACGCAGATCAGATGCGGAAGTACGAACTCAATATTCCGCGTCAAGATGTTGAAACAGCCTTGGATGAGTTGGCGAGACAAGTCGACGCATTGTTGTTATTCCCCTACGACCCGGTTCAATCCGTGAAGTCCAACCCTGTTATTGGGCGGTACACGGTTGCAGAGGCGCTGGAAATTCTTCTGCAGGAGACCAGGCTATCAGGCGGCTTTACTACTGGCGGAGTTATTACGATTTCGCATTCGAAGGTGGCTGAAGCTCGAGTGGAGCCTGCAGGGGAAGAGATGAGCGTGAAAAAGAAAGCGGGTCTGGGGGCACTATTTGCAGCAATTTTCAGCGCCGGTGCTAACGGTCAGGAAGCCGTCAACTCCGATGGAGACGAAGCGCCGATAGCGCTCGAGGAAGTTGTGGTCACAGGGTCGCGCATTCGGCGCTCAAATACAGACACAGCAATACCGGTGCAGGGATTGGATGTCTTCGAATTGGAGTCGAGTGGATCGACGAACCTGGCAGAAATAGTGACCGAAATACCCGGCGTCAACTACGCTATTTCTCCGGAAAATTCCGGTCTGAGCGTACAAAATCCGGGGCTGAGTTCGGTTGAGTTACGTGGACTGGGAGACAACCGAACGCTGACGCTGATTAACGGACATCGAGCGGTTTCGAATTCTGGCAACGGTGAGCGCGTTAGCCTCGACACAATACCATCGGGATTTGTCGAAAGAGTTGAAGTGACAACCGGTGGTGCATCGGCCATTTATGGTGCAGACGCCATCGCTGGTGTTGTCAATATCATCCTGAAAGAGAACTTCGAAGGACTGGAGGTAGGCTACAGAGGCGGCAAAGCCGACGCGAGCGGAGAGGAAGAGAACACGTTCGAGTTGACCTGGGGTAATAATTTCAACGATGGACGTGGCAATGTGATGCTGGGGCTTGTCTACGACGATGAGACCGAAGTACTGGCTGATGCATCACGTGTCGAATCGACATTGCCCCTTGAGTATATTGGCAATGGCGATTTTGACTTTACGGGCTTGAGTTCTGCGATACCTGGTGGTCGATTCGAGGGTGATGATGCCTGGAATGACGGCGGTGTCTGGTTCAACGATCTGTCAGCGGCACCCAACGACGGCCGCGCCCCGAGTGACGGATTCGAAACCGATCTTGATGGGTACAATATTCGGCCCGGCCGCACCCTGTCCCCGGCCGTTGAACAGATCGCGGGCGCAGTAAAGGTCAAATACGACCTGTCCGAATCAATTACCGCGTTTGCAGACCTCTACTTTACACGCGTAAATGTCTTGTCTAAAAACGCACCGAGGTTCGAAATAAACACCAGGGATATTGGGGCGCCGGGGAATACAGTTGACATTGGCAGCATCTCTTCCAGCAATCCATTTATTCCTCCGGAAGTCGAAGAGACGCGTTCTGGCACTGTCAGTTGGCGTCGTCGATTCAATGAAGTCGGTATGGATATCAAGGACAACGAACGGAGCACGTGGCGCTCATCCATCGGACTTGAGGGTGATCTTGCGAATGGCTGGGCCTGGGAGACGTATGGAACCTATGGCCAGTTTGAGCAGACGCAAGTCCAGTTCAACGCACTTGATCGACGAAAAATTCAATATGCTCTGGATGTCGAAGACGATGGCAATGGCGGTTTTCAATGCGTTGACGCCACCGCCCGCGCCGAGGGTTGCGTAGCGCTCAATATTTTCGGAGAGGGCTCAATTACGGCTGCCATGGCTGACTATATCCGGTACACCGGCAGACTAAGCCAGGAGCGCGAGCAGTTCACTGCTGCAGGTAATATCAACGGTGACCTATTCGAAGTTCCGGCGGGTGCGGTGAAAGCGGCGGTTGGTGTGGAGTACCGCAAGGAAGAACAGAATACGATTGGTGATCCGAGCAACCAGACCTTCGATACCAGCGTCTCGGTTGTACCAAACCTGGCTGCAGATTTTGATGTAACGGAAGGCTTTTTCGAACTCGACATTCCACTGCTTGCCGATGCTGCCATGGCACACTCACTTTCGTTGCAGCTTGCCGCAAGGGTTGGCAACTACAGCACCATCGGATCGATAGTATCGTACAACGCCGGTGGCTCGTGGATGCCAACTCCGGATATCCGTATTCGCGGACAATACTCTCGTTCGCAAAGAGCGCCGACAATTACTGAATTCTTTTCTCCGCCGCGCGGCGACTTTGACAACATAGACGATCCCTGCACAGGACTGTTATCCGATGGAACTGGCCTGGACCCGAACGATCCCAACTCAACCGCTTTCTCCACTAACTGTCTGGCCGAGGTTGGCATCCAGGCATTCTTTGCCGACCCAAATAACGTTGGGCTCGCGTTTGACGGAGACGGAAACGTTCCGGGCCCCAATACGGGTAACAATCAGCTGATAGAAGAGACAGCCGATACCTATACGGTCGGTATTGTGTATACGCCGTCTTTTGTACCAGATCTCATCTTCATCGCAGATTACTACAGTATTGATATTGACGACGCGGTCGGTTCTATTTCTTCGCAGGACACACTTGATCTGTGTTACAGCGGCGCCAACTTTCCGAACAATCGTTTTTGCAGCGTGATTACGAGAGATGCGTCAGGCGGTGATGTATCAGAGATAATCAATCGAGTCGAAAACCTCAATAACCGCAAGGTTGAAGGCGTGGATATTAGTATCGATTACGGTCTTGAACCATCGTCAATGTCTGGACGATTTAGTGCAAAACTTATTTACAACATCGCACTGACCAACGAGCGAGTTTTTCAAGGTCTGGACGGTCCCGAGCTAACCGATTTCAACGGCGAAATCGAAACGCCTGAAGACAATTATCGCGCAAAATTTGGTTACGGCAAAGGCGGCTTGCGATTTGCCTACACTTTAACTTTCTACGGTGGTGGCGTTGATCAAAATGACGTGCTTCCGACTGATCCTGAATTCTACAAGACTAGAAATGAGGCTTACCACGATATTTTTGCCAGTTATGAATTTGATAACAGGCACGGCCTCAAGTTGTACGGTGGAATCAAGAATCTCGAAGATGAAACCGGGCCGCTCATTCCATCAGCGGGCCTGGACAACAGCGGCTCCAGCTCGCGCAACATTGTTTCCAACATTAACCGGCCGATAGGACGTGAGTTCTATGCTGGGCTGAGGCTAAGGTTCTGAACCGCCCTTAGCACTTTCGCTCGATCAATCTATCTTATTTATTCAGAGGAGCTAGTCGTGAAAATCGGAAAAAAATACTTAGTACTTTGTGGCCTCCTGATCAGTACGTTTAGTCAGGCTCAGAATTCCATGCGAGAAACGCCGCGCCACTTCGACGCTGAAGACCAGCGAAGCGGCGACCGGTTTATAGATGGCCGAAAAAACCGCGAGTCGATACCGATGCCGAAAGCGATGTGGGCATTCTTTGATTTGTTAGAGGGATTCGACAGCGAGGAAACGGGCTTGGCTATGGATATTTTGGTGAACTCGGTGGGTCTAAGCGAGGCGAAAGCAAGCGCGTTGCGGACGTATGCACATTCTTCCATAAGTGACATCAGTGAAATGAGGTCAAACTTGCTCTCCGATCTTTGTGGTAGCCCGAATAGAGGATTTGGTGTACGCACGTTGCGGGCGTTGGACCGTGAGGTGGCGGCGAAACGCATCGAAAAGACTGATGCCATTCCCATGGTACTGAATGACGGCAATGCCGAAGTGGCGGTCACCGATTGGGTCGACGAAAATGTACGGGCAAATATGCAGATCCTACAATTTGGCGACGACGAACAGGGCGCGGCGCAGTCTGCCAGGGAAGAGATTGACATAATTTGCAAGCTCGCAAATTAGCAGTCTGTCTATTACAAAACGTCACCACACTTTAAACGAGACAACTAGGCTTACTACGCCCATTGAGAACGTAGAGGCGACAAGCGTCACAAGAACCAAACTGGAGAAACAGCATGAGCAGAATAAGGTGGGTTTCATTGAAGAGTCTTGGATCATTGATTTTATTTCTGGTAACTACGAGCCCAAATATCGCTTGGGCGGAAATTGTTTGGGCTTCCAGTGTTGTTCAGGAAGGGACGAAAGTAGTCCTTGGGTCATCGACTATGGCCAACGACTATAGGGATTGGAATTCTGTGGCTTCAATTTCTGTCAAGGCATGGTATTCCGGGCCGGGGTATTATAAGGCATCGAATAAAATCACGGTGGTTTTGAACACTGCTAACAATATTGCTAGTACAGGGAGTGCAGCTAAAGCAGCAACCCTCAAGACAGTCGACCTCAAGAGAGGCACGCATAATGTGTCTGCAATTCACACGTTCGAAAAAAGGAATATTCTGAGAGCTAATCGGACAATAACTAGGAGAACTTCCGCTTCGTTAAGAATTCTTGTTGGTCCCACGAAATCTGTTGTCGATGTCCCAATGATTCATGATGTGTACGACGCGGAGCAAGATATTTCAGGCGCGTATTATACCCGAAACAGTTCCGATCTGGAGTTGACAATAGATGTAGATCACGCGGGGGGAAACGGAGATCAACGCGTCGGATTGCGTTGGGCCGACGTGCCAATACCGAAGGGCGCAACGATCACTAAGGCATATATTAAGTTTACAGCCAAGGGCAGTTCGAGTGCTTCAACCACCAATGTCCAGATTCGTGGTCACGACGTTGACTCTGCCGCGGCTTTTGCCTCGAAGAAGGGAAATAGCGATATCAATAGCAGGTGGAACAATCTAACGTCGGCTAAGGTGTCGTGGAATAATATCCCATCGTGGAGCGCGAACCAACGGAAGAACTCACCGGACCTTAGAGGTATCATTCAAGAAATTGTAAACCGACAAGGTTGGAAAAATGGAAACCGACTAGTGATATTTCTTTACGGCGGCACCGGGCTACGGCGCGCATGGAGTAGGAATGGAGGGGGCGAGAGCAATGCACCTACATTACACGTTGAATACACCACCTAACATTACACGTCGGTAACTGAGAAAATGGAAGATGTCTGCGTGTCGGGTCTCGGGTGGTTGCTCGAGAGCCGCATCGCCGCATTGAGAGCAGAGTGCGAGTCGCCGGTGGCTCGCACTCAGTTGTGTCTGACAACTTCAGGTGCGCACATTTCCCAAGTGTGTATCGGTGTCCAGACTGAGATGAGAACCTCTGTTCGACAAAACGCGCCAGCGTTATAGACGCTGAGAGCGCCCGAAGGGTCAAACCAGCCGCTAGGCTCCATTGATCAATCCTTCCAAATTCCAAGACGATCTAGTTGGTAACTAGGTAGTCAATTCCCAACAAAAATTGCGCGCCTCAGCAGTCGCTCCATCTGAATGCCCGCTCACGGACCTGGTGACAAGCTAGAACGTCTGACAACGGCTGTTCTCAGAGCAGTCGCTTTGGGAGCTGCTTGCACTTCGTCTCGTTCTTCAATAAAGTCCTATTGTCCTAACAATAGTACAAAGCAACAACTTCATACTAATCGAGACTATTCGGGGGAAAACTCATGAAACAAAATTTCTTGCCATTAGCTGGCATCGTATTGCTTGGGCTCGGTTTAACACTATTCTTCACATCGGGCGCCGCGTCTGCGCAGGACCGCGAAGCATCAAACGACTTTTCGGTCGAAGAGATCATTGTGACAGCCCGACGCAGGTCTGAAAGTCTTCGTGACGTTCCGGGCACAGTAACGGCATTGACGTCCGATGTGCTCGCAGGAGCTGGGGTGCGGCGCGCCGAAGGATTTATTGCGCTTACGCCCGGTGTCACGATGGTGAATGCTGCGGAAGTAGGTGACACGCAGGTCAATATTCGAGGCATCAATGGCGCGCGCGATGCAGAGAACAGTTTTGCACTGTTGGTCGACGGCGTTCTGTACACCAATCCGGCCGCATTCAATCGCGAATACAGCAATCTTAAGCAAATCGAAATATTTAAGGGGCCACAGGGTGCCATTTACGGGCGCAGTGCGGCGGCGGGTGCAATCATTGTCACGACCGAGAAGCCGGACAACGACGTTAGCTTCGATGCTACGCTCAGCATCGCAGAAGATGATACGTTCGCCGGCCTTTTCTCGTATTCGACACCGCTAATTAAAGATGAGTTGTATTTCAATCTGTCAGCCGACATCAGGGAATCGGACGGATTCTATGAGAACGCGTTTCAGAATAATTCGTCGATTGTCGATACCTATGAAGGATACAATATCAATGCTCGACTTCGCTGGGACGTCAGCGATGTGCTTGAGATCGATACCAAGTTGCGCTATGGCGAGGTCGACGCATCGTCCATCGTTTTCAATTCTATCTTCCACCTGCCTGTTTTCGCCGCGGCAACAAATACCCCTGCAGCTTTTCAAGACAGCAACGATTCTGAGTTCGTTTTCAATCCGAATATTGTTTCGGACAACGATCAGGAAGCGCTTGAGTTCTCCAGCAAGTTTGATTACTCGATGGACAACGCGACCCTGACTGGTTGGTTGTTGTACAGCGACATTGACAACGATCTAATCTCCGACGGCACTTCGGCGGCTTTCGGATTCTTTAATGGCGATGCTGCGTGCCAGCAATCAGTCGCCGACCTCAATGCCGCCGGCTATCAGCTTCCGTCACCACAATTTATTGGCATGTCGCCGGTTGGAGTAATTTTCGATCCAAGCGGCTCGTTCCTCGGGGCCTATACGCCAACGACCTGTGACGGTATTCAGGAGCAGCTTCGGAGCCAGAAAGATCTGAGTTTCGAGTTGCGTCTGGCGTCTGATGCTGATCAGCGTATGCGTTGGATGGCTGGTGTGTATTTTCTGGATATCGAACGCCAGGTTGGTGTATCGCTCAATCGAGACAGCGGTGCCGCGCCGATCAGAGGTCTGTTACAAGTCGGCGGTCCGAATAGCACAGCATCGCTGACGTTCGATCAGTTCGACACGACAGTTATGTCCGCATTCGGGCAAATCGAGTACGACATTTCGGACACGGCAGAGTTGTCATTCGCATTGCGCTACGACAATGAGGATCGAGACGTATCAAGCCTGGTTCCAACAAATGTGACGCAATCTGTTATCGATCTGAATTTCGATACGGTATTTGACGATCCCTTAAATCCAGCGCTGAGTAGTCTCATCAACCCGACCGGTACGATTCCTGACAAGAACAAGACCTTTTCTGAAGTCCAACCCAAGATTTCGCTTGCCTGGGATGCGACTGAAAATACCAAGCTTTTCGGTAGTTGGGGCGTCGGTTTTAAGGCCGGCGGATTCAATAATTCGGGAAGTGCTGCAACAGTCGACATATTCATTAATGGCTTCATCAATGGCGGAGCTGGAGTTCCCTTCGCAGATAACCTGGGTGTACCACTGCCGGTCATCACCGATGACTATGAAGAGGAAACATCCAGCGCATTCGAGCTGGGCTTCAAATCGCGCTTGATGAATGGTCGATTGCAATTGGATGGTGCCGTTTACCACACCGTGGTCGATGACATGCAGTTTTTCGAGTTTATGGTCGGTACGTTCGGGCTCCTGCGGGTTGTCTCAAACATGGATGAAGTTGAGATCACCGGCGTCGAGTTCGGCGCTAATTTTCACGCCACAGATAACATCCGGCTCTATGCTGGAGCGAATTTTGTTGATAGTGAAATCAAAGCCAATAGTTCACGGCCTGACACCGTCGGCAATGAGTCTCCGTATACACCTGAGTACACGTTCAATGTCGGCGGGGATGTCGACTTCCCATTGTCTAACGGCCTGAATCTGTTCGCGAGAGTTGACGCCCAATTTATCGGCGAGACATGGTTTCATACCGTTCAGGAAGGGCCTCGACCGACAATCTTCATGCCCTTGTTTGAATTGGGATTTGGCGCCGGTGCCGGCGCTCTGGGGACAGCGGATTATTCCAATGCTCAACGGGACTCATATTTTACGGTGAACCTGCGAGCCGGCATCGAGGGTGAGCGTTGGTCAGTGACAGCATTCGCATCAAATCTGACCGATGAAGAATATCTTGAGGAAGTCATCCCCGCGCCCGAGTTTGGCGGCACATTCGATCATCCGAATGCGCGCCGCCGCGTTGGCGTAGAAGTCGGCTACCGATTCTAGGATCGTCCGACTCATGGAGAATGAATCGGAGAGAAAAGGGCCACTGACTGACATTAGAGTGATTGAGCTTGGACAGTTGATTGCCGGCCCGTTCTGCGGGCAGCTGATGGCGGATATGGGCGCCGACGTGATCAAGGTCGAGCCACCTGGAAAAGGTGACCCGATGCGTGTGTGGGGACGTGGCGACTATCCGCTTTGGTGGTCAGTCTGTGCCCGCAACAAGCGCTGCATCACAGCCAATCTTCGCGAGCCGGAGGGCCAGGACCTGGTTCGCAAACTGATCGGTCAGGCGGACATGGTTCTGGAGAATTTTCGACCGGGAACAATGGAGCGCTGGGGGCTTGGCTATGAGGAGCTATCGAGAGACAACCCCGGCCTTATCATGATTCGTGTATCGGGCTACGGCCAAACCGGCCCCAAGGCCAAGCATGCCGGTTATGCAGCAATCGGCGAAGCGATGGGCGGCATGCGGTACGTGTGTGGTGAACCCGACCGACAACCGAGCCGGTCGGGTTTATCGATGGGCGATTCGCTCGCGGCCACATTCGCGTGCATGGGTGCCTTGGCGGCATTGCATCATCGCGAAAAGACGGGTGAGGGGCAGGTCATTGATGCCTCAATTTACGAGTCGGTACTCAATGTCATGGAGGCGACGATCCCGGAATACACGACGAGCAACTACATACGGGAGCGTTCGGGGGCGACGTTGCCAAACGTCGCACCATCCAATATATACGACTGCAAAGATGGTATTTTCTTGATCGCCGCAAATCAGGATACGGTATTTCAGCGCCTGTGCGAGGTCATTGGTCAACCAGAGCTCGCAAACGACGATCGATTTAGCACACATACAGCCCGCGGCCAGCGAATGAAAGAACTTGACGACATCATCACCAAATGGACCAAGACCAAAACGGTTGCCGAAGTCGACGAGCTTACGTCGAATGCCGGCGTTCCAGCCGGCCGAATTTATCGGGCCCCGGAAATGCTGGCAGACCCGCACTTCAAGGCGCGCGATGCCATCATCGATATGCCGACCGATGAGTGGCCGAACTTGAAAATGCAAAACGTATTTCCAAAGATGTCCAAAACACAGGGCGAGGTCCGATGGCCCGGTGTTCGTAAGTTGGGCGCGCATAACGAAAGTGTTTATAGCGAGTTGCTGAATTTGAGTGATGATGAGCTCAAAGAGCTAGAAAAAAAATCAATTATTTAGGGAGCACAAATGACATTTCGTCTTGGAGTTGATGTCGGCGGAACGTTTACCGACCTGCTATTGGTCGATGAAACATCCGGTCAGACCTACATGGCAAAAGTACCATCCACGCCCGAAGACTCATCGATCGGTGTGTTGAACGGCATCGACAGAATCTGCAACGAGTCGGATATCGATACCAGCCAGGTCACCCATGTTATGCACGGCACCACAGTTGCGACCAACGCGGTCCTAACTCGTAAGGGTGCCAGTGTCGGACTCATTACGACCAAGGGATATCGACAGGTGTTACAGGTCGCGCGTTCTTTTTGCCCGGGTGGTCTCGGCGGTTGGGTCAGTTACATGAAAGCGCCGTTGCTGGCGCCATTGGAGTTGACCATCGAAGCCGACGAGCGCATGGATGCCGATGGCAATACCATCAAGGCGCTGGATGTCGATGCGCTACGTCGTGACTTAAGAGCGTTGGCTGATACTGGCAAAGTTGAAGCACTCACGATTTGCCTGATCAACTCCTATGTCAATGGCGATCATGAGGCCCAAAGCCGCGATATTGCGAGCGAAGTATTCAGCGACATTCCTATTTCAATAAGTAGTGATGTTGTTCCTGAGATGCAGGAATATGAACGCGCGGAGACCACCGTCGTTAATTCCTACGTTCGTCCACAAGTTTCGAAGTATGTGCAAAACCTGCAGACGTCCCTGCAGGAGCGCCTGCGAGATGACGTCAATCTGGCGATTCTACGGTCCGACGGCGGACTGGCGTCGGCACGAGCGTCGAGTGAGTCTCCCGTCAATATGTTGATGTCGGGACCGGCCGGCGGTGTCGCTGGCGCAATGTATTTTTGCAAGCGCGGTGGCTTCGAGGACATTCTGACATTCGACATGGGCGGTACGTCGACCGATGTCGCGCTGATACAAGATGGACAAGCGCGGATTCGCCGCGAAACTCGTGTTAGTGACATCATGGTGCGAGCACCGTCTGTCGATGTAAGGACAATCGGCGCCGGAGGCGGTTCGATTGCGTTTGTTCCCGAACTCACCAAAGCGTTGCGAGTTGGACCGGATTCAGCCGGCGCAGATCCTGGTCCGGCCGCTTACATGAAAGGTGGAGAAAAGCCGACAGTTTGTGATGCCAATGTTGTGCTCGGGTACTTGCCATCAGATGTAAAGCTCGGTGGCGCAATGACTATCAATCGCGACGCGGCGACTAACGCTGTTCAGACACTGGCGGACGCAATGGGAATTGATCTGCTCACGGCGGCAGAAGGCATCATCAAGATCGTCAACGAATCAATGCTTGGTGCGCTGCGCCTGGTGTCAGTAGAGCAAGGCTACGATCCACGCGATTTCGCGCTCGTCGGATTCGGTGGAGCGGGACCGTTGCATGCAAATGCCCTGGGAGTGCTTAGCGGTTCGTGGCCGGTCATCGTGCCTCCGGGCCCGGGAGTGCTCTGCGCCTACGGTGACGCGACAACCCAGATTCGAGACGAGGCATCGCGAACCTATGTAACGCGTGTCGACGCAATCTCGGCTGACGATTTGATTGGCGAGTTGGATAACCTACGTGCCCGGGCTGCTGAATCGTTTCAGGCGGATGGAATAGGTGAGGACCAGCAGAAGGTCAGTTATCAGGCGGACTTCCGGTATGCCGGTCAGGCATTCCAGCTGTCGTTGCCCGTGACGAAAGAGGACTTGCAGAACAAGGGTCTTGACGCATTAACCGATGAATTTGATCGTCAACATGAGCAGCTGTTTACTTTTGCACATGGGCAGGACCATGAAATAGTAATGATTCGAGCGATTGTTAAAGCGAAGAGCAGTTTGACGGCTGACCTAAAAGAGGTCAGTGACAAGAAATCCGATCTCGCGGACGCGAAATTACACGATACGAAGTTCTATTTCGAGCAAGACTGGCATGACGCGGTAATTTACGATCGCGGCAAGCTTGGAGTTGGCACCGTCGTTCCCGGACCCGCAATTGTCGTTGAGATGGACTCAACGACATTGGTGCTACCGGGCCATGCGGCTACTGTCGACAAGATTGGCAATCTTCTAATTAGGCCGGCTAAATGAGGGGATCGTCATGACAGCAATAATCAATGAAACAAACTCCACGCCATTCAAGTCGGTCGAGGTCGATACTGTAACGGTCGACATCATTGAGAACGCACTTCGTAATGTTCGCGTCGAAATGGATGCGGTGCTATTTCGCACGGCGATGAGCCCAGGTATCCGCGAGCAGGGCGACTGTTTCCCGATGGTCGCCAATCGTGATGGCAAAATGGTCGTGGGTCAGTTCGGCTCGTTTATTCACGGGTTTATGCAGGCCTTCGACGGCGAAATTGACGAAGGCGATATTATCCTGACGAATGATCCGTACATGTGCAACGCGGCGGTATCGCACTTGCCTGACTGGATCGTCTTGGTACCCATTTTCAAAGATGGCAGACATTTAGCATGGTCGGCGATGTTTGGACACATGTCGGACAATGGTGGCATGGTGCCAGGCTCAATTCCAATTAGCGCCGAAACCGTCTATCAGGAAGGTATCCGGATACCGCCAACCAAACTCTATAAGAAGGGCGAGCTGCAGGAAGACATACTTGAACTGATACTCCACAACGTCCGCACGTCAGACTGGAATCGCTTTGACCTCAATGCGCTGGTAGCGGCGTGTCGGACGGCCAGCAAACGCTGCGTTGAGATTGCAGAGCGGTTTGGGGACGACATATTCCAGACGACGATGCAGATCATGCTCGATCGCAACCTTGAGGCCATGCGTGCAATCATCAATATGATCGTTCCCGAAGAGCCGCAGTACTTCGAGGACTATGTCTGCGACGACGGTGTGGGTAAAGGCCCGTACAAGATTGCGTGCAAATTGTGGCGGGAGGGTGATGTCGCTATTTTTGATTTCGAAGGTACCGATTCACAGGCCAAGAGTTCGATTAACTTCTATCTCAGCGAAGACATGTTCAAGATGTTCTTCGGGTCATTCACGATTAACCTATTCGACCCACACATCTTATTTAACGATGGATTCTACGAGCTTGTCGATGTCCGAATTCCGGAAGGCAGTCTATTGAAGCCGAAATTCCCAGCGGCGCTCTCAGGTCGGACACATGCCCTGGGACGAATTTTCGACGTTATGGGCGGCGTATTGGGCCAGGGTGCGCCGGACTCGATGAACGCGGCCGGCTTTTCCGACAGTCCGCATCTGTTCTATTCCGGCTACGACAAGAAAGGCGAGTGGTTCCAGTTGTTCCAGATCGGGTTTGGCGGAATTCCCGGCCGGCCTGTCGGTGACGGCCCGGATGGGCATTCACTGTGGCCAGGTTTTACGAACGTGCCAAATGAGTTCATCGAAGCCTACTTTCCGTTACGCATCGTCAAGTACGAACCAATCGCCGACTCTGGTGGGGCAGGTCTTCACCGAGGTGGAAACGGTCTTTCAGTCGCGTATGAGTTTCTCGTTGACGGGCAGATTGGCATCCATGATGATCGTTGGCTAACGTATCCGTGGGGTGTTCGTGGTGGTGATCCTGGCATGCGTTCGACCAAGCGCGTGGTGCGTGCGGATGGCAGCGAGGAGTGGTTGCCCGCGAAATGTGATGGTGTCAACGTCAAGGCGGGAGATGTGCTCTACTTCAATACTTGGGGCGGCGGCGGCTGGGGCAGCCCGATGGAGCGCGATCCCGAGCTTGTCAGGACCGACGTCGATCGTGGACTGGTCTCGCGTGAAGGGGCGACGCGATACGGTGTCGTCATCAAAGATAACGGTGCGGTCGACGATAGTGCAACAACGAAATTGCGGGGCACGTTAATCAAGGATCGTGGTGACATGGGATTGTTTAGTTTTGGTGGCACAATTGAGGAATTGGTGGCGCGAGCTCAGGAAGAGACGCACTTGCCAGCACCACAGCGACCGAACGTCTGATGGACAGGGAGTCTTAGATTTCAGGTCATGAGTGAGCTGCTAAATTCACTGAAGTCGGAGATGCAACTGGCGCAGCATGGGGCGATGGCTCGGGTGCCGCTTTATCACCAGCTGTACACAGTGCTAAAGGCCGCTATTCTTGACGGCACAATTGCATATGACGCGCAAATGCCCACGGAACATCAACTAATAAATGCGTTTGATGTGTCGCGCGTAACGGCAAAACGGGCAATGGACGAGCTTGCCTCCGAAGACTTGATTGCACGTTATCGCGGCAAAGGATCGCATGTAACTTATCAATACGTCCCCAAGCCCGTCAGAGGGCCGTTGGTCGGCATGCTTGAGAGTCTTATCGATATGGCCGAGCACGATAGTGTTCGCGTTGTATCGATCGAAAAGCTCTTGCCGCCGGCTGACATCCAGGCGCTCCTTGATATGTCCAATGGACAACTTGTGCACAAGGTGGTGCGCGTCAATAGCAATGAGGAGGGCGAGCCGTACGCCTATTACGTCAGTTGGACGGTTGGAATTTCCAGAGCCTTTACCAAGCGCAAGCTAGAAAGTAAGGCTCGCGTCAAACTGCTGCGCGAAAACGGCATCAGTCTAACCAAAATGAAGCAGGTGTTAAGCGCCGAACATGCCTCCGCTCGTATTGCCACAGAACTCGGCGTGGAAACGGGAGCGGCATTGCTTTCAATCCGGCGACTGGGTCAAATTGCTAGCGGAGATGTCGTTGACGTCCTTGACGGTCTGTATAACCCCAAGCGCTACCAGTATGCAATGATCATGAGTGTCGATTAGTCGCGCGGAAATGAATCGATGACAGATGATTTAAGAGACAATTACGGCGTATATGACGGCACGTTGGGATTCGGCCAGCGACCCGCACTGATTCTCGTCGATTTTGTGCAAGCCTATTTTGATAAGGACTGCGATTTGTTCGCCGACGTCGAGGCAGAATTGGCGTCGGCATTGCGAATTCGTGACGCCGCCCGAGCGGCCGGCATTCCAGTCGTCTACTCAAACGTTGTTTACGATGAAGGCGGTGCTGACGGTGGCGTCTTCTTTCGAAAAGCACCCGTGCTCAGGAATTTCATTGCAGGAAACCCGATGGGCAACTGGCCGAATGGCTTGCAACCGGCAGAGGATGAGCTGGTCATCTCGAAGCAGTATCCGAGTTCCTTTTTTGGCACGTCGCTGGCTGCAGCTCTCAAAGCACACGACGTAGATACGTTGATCATCACGGGGGTCACAACCAGTGGATGCGTCCGCGCAACTTGTGTCGACACAATGTCTCACGGTTTCGTCCCGATCGTTGTTGCGGATGCCTGCGGTGACCGGCACGAAGCACCTCACAAGGCCAATCTTTTTGACATGAACGCTAAGTACGCAGACGTCATGAGTGAGGCGGATGTCGTTGCACACCTGCAGGGTTCGGGAATGGGTAGCGAGCGATGACCGCAAGGAAAGTTGGTATTAACGAAGTCGGTCCACGCGACGGTCTGCAAAGTGAACCGGAAATCCTGTCGACAGCGAGCAAGCTTGAGCTAATCGGTCGTGCGGTCGATGCAGGAATCAAGCGCATTGAGGTCGCCAGTTTCGTGCACCCGAAGAAGGTGCCGCAAATGGCGGACGCCGAAGCGCTCTTGGCGAGACTGCCGTTGTTGGACGATGTGTCCTACATCGGATTGATAATGAACGAACGCGGCCTTGATCGCGCGCTTGATACTCCGGTACACGAAATCGGCATGGTCGTGGTGGCCACCGACACTTACAATCGTCGCAATCAAGGTGTCTCGACGAATGAGTCCATTGAAGCCTGGTCGAAGATCGCCGGTCGCGCAAAGACGAACGGTAAGATTGCGAACGTCATGATTTCATCCGCGTTTGGCTGCCCGTTTGAAGGTGAGGTCAACGTCGACACGATAATTGAGATCGCGAAGAAAGTACTGGAAGCAGAGCCCGCCGAATTGGGGATCGCGGACAGCATAGGGGTGGCTGTCCCAAAACAAGTGACCAATCTCGTGCATCGCTTACGTGATGAATTCGGACCCATTCCGCTGCGCTTCCATTTACACAATACGCGCAATACAGGACTAGCCAACGCCCAGGCGGCCGTTGATTCGGGTGTCGATTCGCTGGACGCCAGTATTGGTGGTATCGGAGGCTGTCCTTTTGCTCCGACAGCAACCGGAAACATTCCAACCGACGACTTACTCTATTTGTTGGACCGTTCGCAGGTGGAAACTGGCGTGTCACTCCAAAATATTATCGATACAAGCCTGTGGCTGGAGAAGGAATTGGGTCGAGGCGTACCGGCTATGCTGCCCAAAGCCGGAATTTTTCCATCCATGCGATGAGCACGCTCAAGAGCATTCACCATCTAAATTTTGTCGTGGCAGATCTCGACGCGACTGAGTCTGCGTATCAAAGCAAACTGGGTCTGGGTCCATTCTTGCGAGACGATCTGCCGGGCCGCGGCGTTTCTACAGCAAGGGTGAAGGTTGGCGACACCTGGATCGTATTGGTGTCTCCGCAACGCGATGATTGCGATGTTGCTCGATATCTTGAAACACACGGGGAGGGATTCTTTTTAATGTCCTTCGGTGTTGATGACCTGGACCAGGCAATCGGTGAACTTGCCGAGCGAGGCACGATTACCGGAGACACACGCACGGGCCTTTGTGATTGGCGGGTTGTGGACCTCAAGACAGAAGCAATGCTGGGCGTGCGGTTCCATCTAACGCAAACTGATGTCGAAGATGGAATGGCCGGAGCGAAGCCAACTCTTGATTCTTGATGTGACGCGCTAGTCGGCCGGAATAGCCGTTATTTACACCATTTTTATCGCCCTGTTCGTGTATCGCTCTTTGACCTGGGAGCGCTTTATCGCGGCAACTACAGCGTCCATTCGTACGACGGCAATGGTCATGATTGTCATCGGTGCCGCCGGGGCATTCGGATGGTTACTGGCCCTTTTACAAGCGCCAGCGCAACTTGCGGATCTCCTGCGTGGAATCACGGAAAACCCGTTACTGCTCTTGCTCCTGATCAATATTATTTTGTTGCAGTTCGGCATCATGCTGCTGCTAAACCTTGGTATTGGATTAGTGACACCGTCAGTCGGCGCCGTGCTGTTCGTCGGTTGCGCAATTGGCAAAATTCCTATTGAACAAACGGTACGCACGATCTGGCCGTTTTACGGTGCATTGCTGCTCGTGCTCGCAGCGGTTATATCTGTGCCAGAGCTGTCGCTGTGGTCGCCAGCGCTATTGAATTAGGCGTCGACGGCGAAGCAATCCCTCCTGGGCCGTTCTCGACCATTCATGGCCGTTGCGACACTCCTGCATCTTGCACGTCGCGCGTCATTTTTGGCGCATAACGTGACGTCGGCACGCCCATTCTGCGACTCAATCTCTACTATTGGTCGCTATGACGCATACATTGCAACTACGAGATCACATACCTCGGCGCTACCAATATGCAACTCTGTTGTTGGCACTGGCCTTCTTTTTGCCAGTTACCACAAACGCTGAGATCTTCAAGTGCGTGGCCAAAAACGGTGACCTCACTTTTTCCCAAGCGCCGTGCCCCGAAAAAGACAGCAAGGTCACCGTAGTGAATTCCGGCAGCAGCTCTAGCGCTGAATCGGCAGACTGCGAACACGCCCGTCGCTTCGCCCTCGATACAGCTCAACAAATGAAGTCGGGCACTGGATCGATCACGGTCTTCGACAGTTACGGCGGGCTCGGCGCATTGTCGAAGGGCTCCGTGAGCCTGATCAGCTACGTTTATCAGTTCCGGACCAATGACGATATTTCCGCAGTGAGAGTGTCGGCGCTGGCTACGGCTAAGTGTCGTGCGAGGTCTTTTGGCGATGTCAGCTGCGAACAATTGCCTGCATCGTTTACGAATCGAATCGGCAGTTGCGATGAAGACGATGACGAGCGGAGTTCGATTGATGCGGACCACGCAGAGGTCATGAGCATACAGGCAATGCAACTGCAGGAGGCTGGTCGCGCGAATACCTCGTTATCGGCGCGCAATGGGGAAGCTAAGGCAGCGGAGGAAGAAAAGCGTCAGCAATGCCGGGCCAATATCAAATCTCAAATTGCCGGCATCAATGCGAAAATGCGCAGCGGTTATACGTTCAAGCAGGGTCAGTCTTTGAAAAAATCACGACGCGATCTCGAGTCGAAAATGCGAGAATGTTAACGCTAATTCTCATGCTCAAAGTGCCAAGTCTATTTTCGACGGTGACGTCGTGCGAGAGATCATCTGCCGAAATGTTCTTCAATCGTCGCTCGACTGTCATTAGTCATGTGCCGCCATTCTTCCATCATCGCGGCATAATCGTCATCGCACCCGCACAGACCGCTGCCAGAGTTACTCGTCAAATACTCTCAGTTTTGCCTCGAGAGAAACTCCGACACGCGACCGAATCCTTCCTTCAGAATCACCGGGTTGTTGGCATAGCCGATGCGGACATAGCCTTCCATTCCAAGCGCGGAGCCGGGCGTGAACATGACTCCTGTTTCGCTCACCAAGGCGATACATAAATCTCGGGAGCTTATCGGCAAGTCATATTTCAGAAGCGCCGTTGTGCCGGATTGAGGCTTCACCCAGGATAATCGCGACTCCCGCGCGATCCATTCCTCCACAATCGCGAGGTTGCCACGGGTGATGGACTGACTTCGCGCGAGCACCTTGTCACGGTTTTCCAACGCTAGCGCAGCGAAATGGTCGTTAATCATCCCGACCGAGATCGTGTCGTAATCTCGGTGAATCGACACTGCCTCGATCACATTCTGTGGCGCTGCAATCCAGCCAAGCCGCAGGCCGGCAAGCGCAAAGGCTTTGGACATGCCAGCCGTGCTGATACCTTTTTCATAGATATCAGCGATGGACACCGTCATGCCAGACCCCTCCTGATCGGTGCCACGATAGACCTCGTCACACAGGATAAAGGCTCCCGCGTCACGGGCAATGATTACGATCTCTTCCAGCATCGGCCGGTCCATCAGCGCGCCGGTCGGGTTGTTGGGATTGTTGATCGCAATCATCCTGGTGCCGGGAATCACCAGCGCGCGTAGCTCGTCCAGATCCGGAAGGAAGTTGTTTTCTTCACGGAGCTTCAACGAATGCACGTCGGCGCCAATACTTGCCGGGATCGAATAATGCTGCTGATAAGTCGGCACGACCGCCACCACCCGGTCCTCCGCCGTGACGAGCGCTTTGTGAACCAGCATATTGGCTCCGATCGTGCCGTGAGTGACGATTACGTTTTCAGCTTCCTGACGGTCATAAAGCGAGCATATTGCATTGCGCAGACGATCGGACCCTTCGATCGAGCCATAGCCCAACTTCATAGACAGCAACGCGGAAAGGTCCGCCTCGCTCTTGCCCGCCAATTCCAGCAACTCGCTCAACGTTAGGCTTTCGACACAGGTTTCAGCCAAGTTCCAATCGCACTTGGTCTCCCACTCGTTCATCCAGATTTCGACGCCAAATGGTTCGATATACATGGTTTAGCTACTTTTATTCGATGCGGTGCAATGGACGCCGTTGGCGACGGCGATAAATTCCAGCTCCAGCCCGACGGAAATGAAAAAGAAAAGTCGAACAGCATGGCATATGGCTGCGGCATCCAACGTAGCGCGGTGTGCGTTCATAGTGTTTTGATCCTTCATTGGTTCCATACTAAGCCAAGCCAATCAAGCAACGCTATCATTCCAGAAGTTGATGCTACTCTCACGCAACGTTGAGCGGCCGTATATGGCCGAGCAGACCCTCACCGAGCTACGAACGAGCGGCTGCTGTTGCTGAACACGGACTAAGTTTATCGGAGACTATTGTGCCAACGACCGTGATGGGGCAGTCGGTTAATCCATTTGTTGGAAGTGATTTTTCGATTCCGGAGGTTTTGGAGACATCGGAGTTTCGCCTGCGCATGCTGACAATCAATGACGTTGACAAAGATTACGCAGCAGTCATGTCGAGCGTAGATCATTTGCGGAATGTATGGCCAGGGTCAGGATGGCCGGATGGGCTGACAATTGAAGATAACCTTGTCGATCTTGGTTGGCATCACAAAGAGTTCACAAATCGTACATCTTTTGCGTACACGATGGTGGCTCTGGATGAAACCAAGGTGATCGGATGCGTCTATGTGAATCCAACGCGCAAGCGCGGCTATGATGCGGAAGTGTACCTCTGGGTACGCCAAAGCGAGTTGGCCAGCGGTCTTGATGACCGACTATTCGATGCAGTTATCGAGTGGCTGGATGAGCACTGGGAGTTTAGGGCCCCAGGGTTTCCAGGACGAACAATTGCATGGCGGGAATGGAACTCAATCCCGGACGAGAAACGTTAATCCGCTATTCTCGTTGAGCTGCTTCCGCTTCTGCGAGTTCCTTCGTCTGCATAACCGCATCCTTCACAATATCCGCCCACGGCGCATTCTCGGCAGGATGGCCGACTTCCTTAGCTTGCCAATGCATGGTGATGTCGAGTTCCAATCCGTCGCGATCGTCCATAACGGTGTTCGTGACGAAACCGCTCCATACAGGATTGTCGATCATCTTGAAAACAATGCTCCGGGTGTGGATATCGCTCGTAATGATCTCACGCGTCGGCTTCTCGCCGGTCCCATCATCCAAATACATCAGCCGGTCCACCGTATTTGGCCCCGGTCGCCCGAGAATTTCTGAGCGAGAAACGGCGGGAATAAATTTCTCCGGTGTTTCAACTTTTTCCAACAAGTGCTTCCAAAGCACATCGAACGGAGCGTCTACGCGTGTGCGGTAGCTTACAAGGGCCATTTATTTTCCTCCTGTTTTGAGTTAGCGCTTAATCTAAGAATACAACGCTTGAGTATATTGACTCAACGACCGCTACAATTGATCGCAAATGTATTCGCCGATTGGTATGGCGCTTGTCGCGGCAGGCGATGGGGCACTGCAAACGTGCAATGATCGATCGCTTCGGGCGAACAGGAAATCTTCAATGATTTTCCCGTCGCGAGTGACGGGCTGTGCTCGAACGCCGGATGGAAATGAGGTGAGGTCAGATGCTTGAATATGTGGCAGGTATTTTCTGACTTGACGAACATACATCGACTTAAAGCATGATTCGGAAAGTTCTCGAACCCCGGATCCGAGGTTCTGCCGTATGACCTTCCAGAAGCCCGGAAAAGCGAGCATTGCCATTGTGTCCTCAGCGCTGAACGAAAATCGTTCGTAGCCTTCTCGTTTCAAACTCACGACAGCGTTGGGCCCAACGATAACGTCGCCGTTGATTCGCCGCGTCAGATGCACGCCTAGAAATGGGAGTGCCGGATCGGGAATAGGGTATACAAGATGATTCAAACCGGACGCGAGATCCGCGCGGATGCGATGGAATTCGCCGCGGAATGGAATGAGCTGAAAATCGATATCGATACGCATCATTCGAGCCATTCGGTCGGCCATTAAGCCGGCACACGCAACGAGGAATCTGGCATCGTAAGCGGCGTCGACGGTCGATACCGTTACACGATCGTCCTGTTCAGCGATGCTAACGACGTTCGCACCCGTTTGTAGATCGCCTCCCGCAAGTACAAACTGTTCGGCCATTGCTTTGCATACCAAGCCGAAATTAACGATGCCCGTTCGTGGCGAGAAAATGGCGCCTTCGCCGGATATTGTCGGTTCTTGCGAACGAAGTCGGGTTTTGCTGAGAATGCTCGTCGACTCATCATTCCGCTGACACCGTTCAAACAGCAATTCCATTCGAGATAGCTCGGCAGCATTGGTAGCGACGAGCAATTTGCCGCATTGCTCGTAGGGAACGTTGTGGTCGCGGCAAAATTGCATGGTCGCTTCAACGCCGCGATGACAAAACTCTGCCTTCAGACTGCCGGGTGGATAGTAGATGCCCGCATGGATCACACCGGCATTTCGACCGGTTTGGTGCAGTCCAACCTCAATCTCTTTTTCGAGCACCAGAATGCGAGCCGACGGCTTTCGCATTTTGAGCTGCCAGGCTGTCGACATGCCGATGATGCCGCCGCCAACAATTATGAAATCATACATAGCATTTACCACTGTTACGCATCGTGGCTGAATTCGTTTGCATTCTCTATGCCTGTGGAAGTAATGTCACGCCATGAAGTTGTCTAAGCGCGCATTCATCCGACTACTGACATTCGGTGGAACGCTGCTGCCCGGCGTCGCGGTCGGTTTCAGCCGTAACGACGATGATTCGATTCCTGCGGGCAAACCAAGGCTCTTGCACGGACCCATGCTCGGCGCGGTGACACAGTCTACCGCACGAATATGGATGCAAGTGAGTGACGAGTTCAAAGTGTCTGTCGAGTTCAGTAAGTTCGCGAATTATCAGTCGTCTCGCCGGACACAACAACAAGAAGTACGCGCTTCGGACAACCTTACCGCGGTGATCGTTGTCGAATCGCTGCAACCTGGGACCCAATATTTCTATCGCGTACTCATTGATAACGAGATTCCATCGTATTCCGTAAATCAGACGTCACAGGTATTCACTACGGCGCCTTCCGAGATGGCCAGTTTTTCGGTTGCTATTGGTTCATGTGCACGCTATGCAGAGGACTCCCAGCAACAGATTTGGGATGTTGTATCGCGGCGTGACCCAAGTCTATTTTTTTGGCTCGGCGACAACATCTACGGTGACACGCCGCGTGCAGAAGTCCTGGCTGACGAATATCAGCGACAACGCGGTGTTAACTCATTTGTACCGATCGGTGCCCGAATTCCGCAATTGGCTATTTGGGACGACCACGATTTCGGTGATAACGACGGGGACAGAACGTTTTTGGGGAAAGAGGCGGCCCTGAGTGTGTTTAGGCGTTACTGGGCCAACCCCAGTTATGGCAGCGAGGCGGTACCCGGAGTGTTCTTCAGCTATGACTACGGCGGTGTGGACTTCTTTTTTCTGGACGTTCGCTACTACCGCGATCCAAACGCCGTTACTGATCACGCTGGCAAGACAATGCTCGGAACAGAGCAGAAAAACTGGCTGAAAACAGAGCTCTTACGCAGCAAAGCAGCTTTTAAGATTCTGGTTTCTGGCAGTGGCTGGTCGGTGGCTAAGGGCCCCGGTGATGATAGCTGGGCGGCGTTCTTGCACGAACGAGACGAGTTGTTTGATTATATTCGCGACGAAAATATCGGCGGCGTTGTTTTGTTATCAGGCGACACGCATGTGGCTGAGTTAAATGCAATACCGAGGTCTGAGCACGGTGGGTATGACATGTACGATTTGACGTCCTCTCCCTTGGCCCAGGACACGGGCGCTAGCTGGCTCGCGCGCCGACCGGAGCGTCGAATCCGACAGGTTTACTTTGGCAGCGTGAATTTCGGGCTGTTGACATTCGATATGACCGAAGACGATCCATTGTTAGAGTACAACGTCGTCAACTATATCGGCGACAACGTTTGGACGCCGCTAAGAATTAGAGCATCCGAGCTGACGAACGGCGTTTCGACGTGGAGTTCGAAAATGGATGCGCTGTCGCGGCATCGCTACGAAAGCGAACGTGATGGTGGCGAGTATTATCAGCCGTTGCCAATCTTCAGGGACTGATTGCTTCTCAAGCAGGCTAAACCAACCAGTACCCGATAATCAGCACCATCAGTCCTGCCACGGTACCCTGTACTAAGGTCCCCAGAGTTTGAAGTTGATACCCCTGTTTGACAGTCATACCGGAAAATTGTGTGACGACCCAGAAGTAACTGTCGTTTGCGTGGGACACCACCATTGATCCGCCACCAATCGCGACAACGGTCAGAGCCCGGGCGTGCTCAGAATCAAGGCCCATTGACCCCAATAGTGGTGCGACAATACTGGCGGTAGTGACAATTGCAACGGTGGATGATCCCTGTGCGGTCTTAATTGCCGCAGCCAACAGGAATGCCAACAGCAATCCGTATTCGAAATGGACGGCCGTATCGCCAACGACATCCGCTATGCCCGACTGCTGCAAAACTCGGCCAAAGGCACCGCCAGCACCGGTGATGATAATGATCATCGCTGATTTCTTCATGCCCTCGCCGAACCAACCTCGCTCCGTGATCATTTCTCGGTCGAACGGTTTTGGAAGAAACAGGGCAAGTGCGACACCCACCAACAATGCGATCGCGGGCTGACCGAGATTCTGCATCACCTCGCTCAAGGTTCCATCGCCCAAAGGCTGCCCCGGCAATTGGCTCACTGAGCGGCCGACGATCAGGGCGATAGGCAGTAATATGGGTAACAGTGCCATCGGTGCCGACGGCGTAGATGTCGCTGCGTGCTGCGCTGTGGAAAAGTCACTCTCGGGCGGTGCTGCAAGATCAACTCGGGAGGCGTAGCGTCGAACAAATAGCAGGCCACCGAACAACGAAACAAGACTTACGACGAGCCCCCAGACAATGACCAAGCCGAGGTCCGCTTTCAATATACCCGCCGCCGCTACCGGTCCGGGCGTCGGCGGCACCATCGTATGTGTCGCGTATAAGCCAAGGCTCAGCGCGAGAGCACCGCCGGCAGCTGCAACCCCGGCCTTCCTCGCCAGCGCCTGATTGATCGGAGACAAAAGAACGTATCCGGTATCACAATAAACCGGCATAGATACAATGTAGCCGACAAGACCCATACTCAACGGGACTCTTTTGGGACCCGCAATCTTCAGCATGGCTTCGGCGATGCTGGCTGCTCCGCCGGAGTGGTGCAAGAATGTGCCAATGATGGAACCAGCGACAATTACAATTCCAATGTAGGCTATGGTATCGCCAAACCCACCGTTTACCGCGGCAACCAGCGTATCCAGTGGCATGCCGGTTGCGATCCCATAGCCAAATGCTGCAATTACCAGAGCTGCAAACGGGTGTAGGCGATAGAGGGTAGTCGACACGATGACGAAGGCTATCGCAGCTATTAACGCTATAACGAGCAACATGAAGACCCCTGATTATTGACTGGTTTGCGGAGAATAGAACTTTGCGTAGTATACCGCTTGTGTAATATTTGTTACGAAGAGCATATTGTACGATTGAGTCGTGATCAATCCGATCGCGACTGATGAGGGCCAGATGACATCAACGACAGAGGTAGCCGACCTGTTCCGGGAGCGCTGGGATGATTTCACCCGCACCGATCGGATTGTCGCTCGAATTATCCTCGCCAACTATCCTGCCGCGGGGCTGGAAACACTCGCGCGCTTGTCCGAGCGCGCAAATGTCAGTGCACCGTCAATTCTGCGATGTGTCAAAAAACTTGGCTTCGACGGCTATCCGGAATTTCAGCGGACACTGCACATTGAGGTGCACGAGAAAATCCGCAATACCGCCGACCGGAGCCCTATTGAAGTAGAAGGCTCAGCCGCGCACCTGGGGCCCGAGGTGCGCGACAAGAGTCAGCGATATTACTTTGACATAGCGGAGACATTTGAGTTGTTGCAGTCAATAGAGTTGGATGCAGTTGTCGAACTTTTATCTGATAAATCAAGACGTTTGACGATGTTCGGGGGCCAGGTAGCCGGGCCGCTGGCACAAACCTTGTATCGTGGCCTGGCCTCGATTCGACCGAAATGTTCGCTGCTTGGTAGCGATCCGCTGGAGAGTTCTCAGCGCCTGATCGATGTCGGAAAACGCGATGTCCTGGTTATCTTTGATCACCCGCCCTACAACAGCGGCACGGCGTCTTTCGCTTCATTGGCGAAAGAGCGCAACGCGAAAATCGTGCTCTTCACGGATACAGACATGTCGCCAATTTCGGAGTTTGCAAACTCAGTATTGTGCGCAGCGGGTGGTTCTTCAGATCATTTCTCGATCGTCTCAATGGCCTGTCTGATAGAAATAGTGGTGTCCGAGGTGCGACGAAATTTTGACAAAGCCGTCAGCAATCAACGCCGAAAGCGTCCGAAATCAAACAACTAGCGACTCGACTTGATCTAAGCATCAAGTAGTAAGTCTCCCGCCCAAGAATTTGTTTGTGAAATATTTATTACAGTATATACTCAGCTCCATTCGCTGTGATAACGTTTTTTCTTGTAATGGTAGAGGCTAAATAAGTCTAAGGGGAGCAATACGATGTTGTCATCACGCAAACGGTGCGTTCGTGTTTGGGGATACACGCTAGCCGCAACACTGACTTCTTTCGCGATTCCTGTCGCGCTGGCGCAAGACGCCGACAGCGAGGATCTGGAGGAAATTGTCGTTCACGGCATTCGTTATTCACAACAACAGGCTATCGGTATCAAACGCAACGCGATCGGCGTTGTCGATGCGATCTCGGCGGACGATATCGGAAAGTTGCCAGACAAAAACGCAGCAGAGGCAGTCGACCGCCTACCCGGTGTTTCGATCTCTACTGACCAGGGTGAAGGGCGCTACGTCATTATCCGCGGCGTCAGTGCGTCGCTAAATAATCTAACGATCAATGGTCAATCGGCAGGCTCGCCGGATGAAGGCGGTGGGCGAGCATCGCCACTGGATGTTGTCGGCGGTTCATTGCTGCAATCGATTGAAGTCATCAAAACTCCGACGCCGGACATGGACGGTCAGGGAATCGGCGGCACAGTGAACGTCGTAACGCCTAGCGTATTTTCTCGCGAAGATCAGACTTTCGGTTCTCTGACGTTGCGCGCTGGAAATGAAGACTTCAGCAACAACATGCCGTACGCGGCCAATTTCAACTACGGCATGAAGAATTCGGCCGGCACGGTTGGCTTTCTCGTCGGTGGTTCGTATTCCTATCGCGACTACGTGTCCCGTGGAATTTTTCAGGATGACTGGCGGGATGTCGGTGGGACGGAATTCGTGCCCGAGAACGCCAAAAACAACTTCTACAATCTTGAGCGAATCCGCACAGCGGTCAATGCGAATCTGGAATTTCGACCGAACGAATCGGCCAAATATCATGTGCGCGCCTATTTCAGCCAGTTTGACGAGGACGAACAGCGGCAACGCTACCAACACGAATTTACGCGTGATATTACGTCTGTAAACGGGCTGTCAGGAACATCTGATGGCAGTCGCCGGGCGCAGGATCTCAGACTTGAGCAGAAAGACAAACGCTTCGCCAATCTTTCTGTTGGCGGTGAAAACTTGCTTGCCAACAATTGGACGACAAACTACGGATTGCAGTTCAACAGCAATAAACAGGAAGAACCGAATCGCAATTGGGACTTCCGCAGCGGTGGTAGTTTTGACGGCGAGTCGTGGTCGATTGATGGGAGAGGCGTCGTGATGATTACGCCAGGACCATCAGATCCGCTTGATCCAAACTTGATTGGATTCCGACGTATCCGGGCTCAAGACAACAACACGGACGAGAAGGCTGTCATTGCCCACGTGGATTTTGAAAAGGACATCGAATGGGGCGGCAAAAGCGGTTTCATCAAGTTCGGTGCAAAATACTCGGCCACTGATCGTGACAACGACGCGAGTCGCATCAGGTTCGATGAGGGCGACGACTGGACAATGGGTGACTTCGGTCACGCCGGTGATCCGTTCCCAAATGAAGTCGACGATTACTTCGTCCCGAACATCATGATCAACGCAGCGGCAGCGAATGCTTTCTTTGATGACCCGGGCAACGCGAATTTTTTCGATCTTGATGTTGAAGATACGTTTAATGAGCAATTCGAGTCGGACTACATGATCGACGAGACGGTGCTAGCGGGCTACCTGATGGCCAGTATCGATTTGACGGAGACACAGAATATTGTGTTCGGCGCTCGATTCGAAACGACTGATATCGATTCAACCGGTTTTCGACGTAATCCGGATACGCTTACTGCTACAGCGCTGACGGCGAAAGGCGATTACACCAACACACTGCCGTCTCTTGTGTACCGCTGGAATGCGTCAGAAACGCTTGTTGTTCGCGCTGCTGTTACCACTGCAATCGGTCGGCCGGGCTATAACCAGATTGCGAATATTTCTGAATTTGAAGAATTAACAGATCCAATGACGCTGGAAACATTCGGTTCTATTAACGTTGGAAATCCAAATCTGAAACCGCACGAAGCGTTGAGCCTGGATTTTTCCATCGAATACTACATTGGCAATGCCGGGATTTTCTCGGCTGCCGCATTCTATAAAGACATCGACAATTTCATATTCGGTTTCTCTGAGCAGTGCGATTCGATTAATGGTAATGATCCATCCTGCGAATTCGAAGGCGTGTCGTACGACGTATTCACATTCTCGTCCACCGAAAATGCCGAGAGCGCGGAGATCACCGGTGTTGAATTTAACTATCAACAGGGCTTCGATTTCTTACCGGAACCGTGGAATGGATTCGGCGTCGGTATCTCTTTCGCATTTATCGATTCGGAAATGCAGATTCGCGGCCGTGATTTCAAGCAGACACTGCTGGAGCAGCCGGACTGGACGCAGAGCTATATGTTGTTCTATCAGACCGACAGGTTTGAAGCGACACTCGCTCTCGATGACTCGTCGAGCTACCTTGATGATATCGTTGGAGACGATGGAACAGAAGACTTATTCAAGCAGGGTTATGGTCGCCTGGACTTCAAAGCGAGCTACGACATCAATGATCGCTACTCCGCATTCCTGGAGTGGCAGAACATTAATGATGAGCCACTCGAGGAGTTCCAGGGCAATAACGAACGTTGGAATACGCAGATTGAATCGTACGGTCAAACGGTTACGCTGGGCGTAAGCGCAACGTTCTAATACTGCATGACGTGTAATCGGGAATCGGGAGTCATTAAGACTCCCGATTTCATTTACAGGACTCCGGATGAAATCGTATTTGTCTCGAACTAAGCGGATTGTCGCACTGACGTGCCTACTCGGGGCATGCAACTCCAGTGCTGATGAAGTGCCGGTTTATCAGGCAGAAGTTATTGCGGAATTTGAAGTCGCAAATGCTCGCCAGGGCGTTGCCGTTGACCAAGACTACTTTTACGCGGTAACGAATTACGCGATTTCGAAACACGACAAACAAAGCGGCGAAATCGTTGCGTCCTGGGACGGAGTCGCTGAGGGCGATCCGCTAATTCATATGGATAGTCTTATGGAGCTGGATGGCCGCCTGTTTGCATCACATTCAAACTATCCTTTCTCGCCGATGACGAGTTCAGTCGAAGTCTGGAATGCCGACGACATGAGACATGTCGACACGCACAGTTTCGGGATAAACCGCGGATCGCTGACATGGCTTGATCGAATTGACGATCAGTGGTGGGGTGCGTTTGCAAATTACGACAAGATACAGGCCGGAAAGACAGAACCGTATGGTACGACCGACAGAACACAAGTGGTCCGATTTGGCGAGGCGTTCGAGGTATTAGAGGCCTGGACATTGCCTTTGAAAATTCTCGATCGCATGCGACCGATGAGTAACTCCGGAGGGTCATGGGGTGCTGACGGCTACTTATACTTGACCGGCCATGACCACGGAGAGCTGTACGTGATGGAGCTTCCGGAAGCGGGGTCCGAACTGAGCTGGATTGCCACCGTTAACGTGCCAATCATGGAGGGACAGGGAATTGCGTGGGATCGATCTACAGAGGATCGAATACTCTGGGCGATCTTTAAGAAAGAGCGCAAGGTCCTGACAATCCGGGTTCCTGAAATAGGCAAATGAAGAGTCTGATCAAGTGGTTTGCTACCGGGCCCGACGCTCCGACGATCAGCGATAGCGGATTGATCCGCAGGATCTATGACAATCGTCGCTGGCGGCTGTTTCTTTGGTTAATTCTCGGCTACGGATTCTTCTATACCTGCCGGCTCAGCTTGTCGGTCGCAAAGAAGCCGATGTTGGATGAAGGCGTTATGTCGGTCGCAGAGATGGGCATTATCGGTTCCCTGCTTTTCTTTGTGTACGCGTTCGGCAAGTTCTTTAATGGATTTCTCGCCGACCGAGCGAACATTCGCCGCTTCATGTCCGTCGCGCTATTTTTGTCAGCGATCGCGAATCTGGCTTTCGGTGCGACCAATAACTTCTACCTGTTTGCCGCGCTGTGGGTATTCAATGGGTGGTTTCAGTCGATAGGATCCGCGCCGAGCGTCGTTTCAATTTGCCAGTGGTTTAGCAGCAAAGAGCGGGGATCGCGCTACGGAATTTGGGCAGGCGCCCACAATATCGGGGAAGGCCTCACATTCGTGGGCACTGCGCTGGTTGTCAACGCATTCGGTTGGCGTTGGGGATTCTGGGCACCCGGGGTAGCGTGCATAATCGTCGCGCTGATCATGTATCTAAACCTGTCAGATCGGCCGCAGACCTATGGGTTGCCCGCCGTTGCGGACTATAAGAATGACCATGCTGTTAAGGCGTCGACCGACACTATCGGCTCGATGCAGATGCAGGTTCTAAAGAGTCCGATCGTATGGGTGCTCGGCCTGAGTTGCAGCTTCATGTATATGGGGCGATACGCGGTGAACAGCTGGGCGATTTTCTACCTTCAGGAAGGCAAGGGGTACGAGCTTGTCGTAGCTGCGTCAGCTATGGCGGCCTATCCGATATTCGGATTGTTGGGTGCCGTTTTTTCAGGATTTCTCTCGGATAGGTTCTTTCGTGCGAAACGTAATGTTCCAACACTTCTGTACGGAATACTCCTGATTCTATCGCTTAGCCTTTTTTACTACGCGCCGGCGGGGTATTTGTTGGTTGATACAATCGCACTCGCTGGGTTCGGATTTGCGGTTGGTGGATTGATTGTGTTTCTTGGTGGTTTAATCGCTGTCGACCTGATGCCGACAGGCGCGGCAGGAGCGGTAAAAGGCGTAATTGGTTTGTTTGCCTATCTCGGCGCAGCGGCGCAGGACCTGATTAGCGGACTGTTAATCGAACAATCGAAGTTAACGATCGATGGTGTCGATGTTTACCATTTCGATACGGCGTTCTATTTTTGGATTGGCGCGTCAATCGCGTCGTTGGTACTGGCACTGTTTGCCTGGAATAAAAGGCCGGCGGAATAAGTAACCCTCCGATCACGTGATAGTCTCCATCAGACTTCCAAAGGTAGCGCCGTGATTCGAGCAATTCTGCTAATTTTCTTAACGACTTCATCAGCGCTCGCTGATGTCGCGGAGAGTTGCTCGCTTGGGGATCTGCAGGCGGCGATTTCTTACGACTATTGCGCCTGGACGTACGAAAACGTCGCCGATCCATCTCTACTGCCGGATGTATCCGCCTACATCATCAAGGATACCAGCAGCGTAAATCCAGACGAGTTGCCTAGCGCGATAGTTATCGATGCGGGCAAGCGAGTCGCGCAGGCGTCAAAAGACAAGAAAGCTTGCGAGGAAACGTTTTCGTCCGGTCGCGAGCTCGTTGCTACCATTCGCAAGCTGAACGCCAAGAGCATGCGAAAGCAAGGTCGGTTTAAGAAGTCAAAGGACCAACGCATTGCGACAATCCAGGCCGAGATAACGGCACTCTGGCTGGAAGATCAGCTGGCACGTATTTCCTACGTCCAAACTCAAACCAGCAGCAAAACGGACGCGCGCCACTGGGCACATCGCATAGCCACCGCGGATGCAGTCGCAATCGATGAAAAATCGGCCAACTACCTTCGTGGGTTACTGTCGGAGATTGACTGGATTGATATTGACCGATTCACCCGCTCCGTATCGGCGCATGCGTGGATACTTGTGCAACATGGCGACGATCACGTCGATCTGCAGCAGCTCGCACTGAGTCGAATGGAACCTTATCTGGAGACGGGCGGCGTCTTGAAGAAGAATTACGCCTATCTCTGGGATCGAGTTGCGGTTAACACCGGCGGTTTACAGCGCTATGGAACTCAGCCGGACTGGGCGTCTTGTAACGATGGAATGCTTAGTTTGATGCCGATGGAAGACCCGGAACAAATTGATGCGCGTCGTTCGACGATGCAAATGGGGCCTGTTCAGAATGATCTTGAGCAAATGTCACGTCAAACGTGCGTGGCCGCCGCTGACAGCGACAAGGCGCAATGAAGAACTGCAACTCCTGCGGCAAGTGCTGCAATTACGCGGGTAACGGTGGATTGTCTGCGACTGCGGAAGAAATTGACGGGTGGGAACAGCACCGACCGGATATCGCACGACTCGTACAAGACAGCAACATCTGGATAGATCCGGCTACCGGTGAGTACTTCGCGCGCTGTCCCTGGCTACGCCAGGTCGAGGGCAGCCAGCAGACCCGTTGCGACATCTATTCCGATCGACCTGAGGACTGCCGTCATTATCCCGTGGATATTGGACAAATGATTCGCGACGATTGCGAAATGCTGTCGCCTGGTGATCTGAAGAATCGATCATGCGCCCAGCAAAAGCTGGACGCGATCATGATCGATAGTCGGCCATCGCTTGGTCGCTGAAGTTAATGAATTAGGTTTTACAAACCAGGGCCTACGAAATATTATTCGGTACAAATGATGAGACACCTTGTAATCAGCATTATCGTTCTGACCTGCGCATGCACCGCAGAAGCGCAATTCGCGCAACCCAATGACCAGGGCGTGTCGTTTGCTCACGTGCATGTGGTGGTTGCTGATTTAGAACTTCACAAAAGGCTATGGCCCGAGCTTTTTGGGGCCGAATTGGTTGAGAAACAGGGCTATTCGGCAGTGCGCGTTGGTGACGCGCTGATTTTCTTTAGAGACGCGGAGCCGACTGCTCCGTCAGTGACGACCGCGATGGATCACTTCGGGCTCAAGGTTCGTGACCTTGAGGGTGTACTTTTAAAGTGGCGGGCGCTGGGCTACGAAGTTGACGCCGAGGTGACAGATGCAAGTGGCCGTCCCTCATCCCATATAACAATGCCGGGTGGCGTCAGGCTGGCGCTGGATGAATACCCTAATCAGACGGCAAGAACGACGATGGGTCACATTCACTTTACGACGCCGATACGCAGTGAGCTTATGGCGTGGTATGTGGAACACTTCGGCGTCACGGAGTTCACTCAGGGCGATAAGACCTATGCAGCGATGGTCCCCGGTTCTGTACTATGTTTCGATGCCGCAGAGACACACAGACTGCCGACAGACGGGGCAGCAATCGACCACATCGGTTTCGAGATTCAGGAATGGGATGCATTTGTTGAAATGCTCGAAGGTTCTGATATTGAGTTCGAATTCGGCCCGACCTACATTGAGAGCCTTGACCTTTGGGTGGCGTTTTTCAACGATCCGAGCGGAGTACTCGTTGAGATAACACACGGCCTGGATCAGTTTTAGTAAGGCCTCATCCTGAGGGCCCGATGTGTCGCTAACACCGCGGGAAGACCACAATACGGGCACGTGAATTGACGTCCCCTCGTCATGATAGGATACGAGGTGCACGAGTACTGTACTCGGAATAAATACAACAACTAAAAGCAAGGGGAATGCAATGGAAAGCTTACTACCACTAATTATCCAATTGATCAGCGGCGCTGTCGGCGGCAATGTTGCGGGATCGATAATGAAAAACCTGTCGTTAGGATCTCTCGGGAACTCGCTGGCCGGTATTTTGGGCGGCGGCATTGGCGGCCAACTGCTGGGTATGCTTGGTCTTGCCAGTGGTGCTGGCGAAATGGATATCGGCGGAATTATTAGCAGTATTGCTGGCGGCGGCGTGGGTGGCGGCGTGGTAATGGCGATCATCGGCCTGATCAAAAATGCGATGGCAAAGTAAATAGAAGCGACTTGCACCGTGGTCGGTTTGAATCGTAATTTGATGCAACTACAGTGAACAATTACGAATAGGTGATTTTCCGATTTGGCTGGGGCTTTTTAATTCGTTCCTGGTGGGTGTGGGTGTCTGCGACGGCCGGAAAATCCGGGTCGACCCAGCCACGGGCCAGCAATTCGCGTGCTGCCCGTGGCTGCGCTCGTTAAGTGACTGCTTAGGGCGCGACTACTGCTGCGATGACTTCGTTTGCTTCAAAGCAGCTGTCGACACCGACTGCGCCGAATAGGTCGACGGGCTGACCGATAACGAGATCCTCGAACGCACCCATTGTGACTTCTGAGTTCGCTTCATCGACGAGCAGAATATCGGCATCGTCGTTGACTCGAACGCAGGCGTCTCCGCCTTCGTTCAGCGTCAGATTGAAGCTTCGTGTTGCCACCGTAAGCGGTTCGGCGATGATGCCCGAAATCTGATCATCGGCATCGGCTTCCAGGAAAATCAATGCGGCGCGCATCAAGTCAGGATCAGTTTCATCCGCCTTGGGTGGCTGCACACCTTCCACTTCAACATCGACACCGACGGTAATCGCTTCTACTCCGATCGCTCCGCTTGCGTCATAGAACTTGGTGCCGGTCTGAATTTCGACGAGCAGGTCTCCGTTGTCGTCAACAACGACTAAGAATTGATCGTCCACCGGATTGCTGACGACATTGCCTTTTATCTGCTGTGCGTTGCCACCGATTTCCAGCACAACGGCATTCAGGACGATCTCGGGGTCTGTTTGATAGGACCCGATGGCAACAACCATGTCACCGGTGGCGAGCGTAGCGAACGGTGTGTCGAGCCCTTGATCATCGAAAATTCCGGTTGCGGCATTAGTTGAGACCGTTACACAGTGATCGGGTGAATCGATGTCGCAAAGAGTAAAGGTGCCTGCAGGGTCTGCTGAAATTTCGTTCACCAAACCTTCAAGCCGAGCCAATTTATTGGGCAGGCCGCCGTTCACGATGTTGACCTTAACCACCGGGCGGAAGTTATAGCGACCACTATTTCCAGCACCCGTGATCTTAATGGACTTATTCGCATCCATATCGACTTCGATCAAAATGGTTCGTCCCGGCAAGATGTCGAACCCGCCAGGTTGTAACAGGTCGATCTTGCCGTTTGCGGGGAGCGCAGGAAATATCGACGGACCACCGTCCTTTGGTACCAACTCCAGATTGTCGATGATAAGTCGTAACTTCGTGTAGTTGCCCGCCTGTACTTCACCAAATACTACAGGCTCACTGAAGTTAGTCAGGTTCAGAAGATCGATCGGTTCAGAGCCCTGAAACAGGAAGGTCTGCCGGTCGTCGCCACCAATTAGTGTGGCTTCAGTGACATCGAGAAAAATCGATTCAAAGTCGTCTGATGGTGCATCGGTAAATAACAATCCGATCGTACCGGTCGTCGGCGCGACAGCCGATGTCGGTTCTGTGCTGGAACCGCCGCCGCAGGAGCTGAGGACGAAGGCCAGGCAAATGGCGAATAGTTGGTTGCGGAACGTAATAATTGTTTTGACCGCTGTCATGTGTTTTCTCAATGATTCCAATAATTGGTAGACAATCTACCAGCATAGAAAGTCACAACAACTGTCGCTAAAACGTGACATTGACATAACGCAAACTCAAGTCGATCGTCGATGACCTGCCGCCGCAGAGACATTAGGGTTTACGAAACAAGAACGTAAATCGATCCGTGTTGCCCGTTACTGAACGACGTCCAACTTCGTATTCGAGCTCGTCGTCAGCGCGAAAGTGCAGGTCGGTGTAGCCAACGAATTCGAAGCCTGCATCGAGCAGTTCTTTAATCACCAGAACCGGATCAATACGCCGTCTGTTTTCGCTGTCAAGCCTTTCCATGTGCCGGCGTGTGTGATCGACGATGCCATAGAGTCCGCCGCTGCGCAGTGACTCAAAGACTTCTCGATTCATAATCGCGCGAGGTTCTACACTGAAGTTATGCATGTTTCTAAACGTAACAACCATGTCGAGATTATCGACTCCGAAGTGGAAATCATCCATCGTATAAAAACGTTCGTCCGGCGGTCTGCGCAGGTTCGAGCTTGTTTCCAAAACTTCGACATGCTCGAATCCTGGCGTTCCGACAAGGTTATCCCGAACTCGATCTGAGCCAAGCGATACATAGAGCTTGCCATTGTCGGCGAGGACTGGCGCTAGAACTCGTGTATACCAACCGCCACCTGGCAACAGCTCCATAACGCGCATGTCATCTTTCAATCCGAAGAAGTTCAAAGTCTCCAACGCCATGCGATTCTCGTCGCGCATTTGGTGTGACTCGGGTCGAGATTCCGCGGCGAGGGCGGCGTTAACTTTCGTGTCGATGTCATTGGCTGCGTGTGCGCCTAGCGCGGACAGCAATGTGAATAGGACTGGCAATTGTTTCATTGATGGGACTCCCTTTTGATGCTGCCCAGAGCCTAGCAGCTATTGCGGCGTTTCATATACGATTTGACCGTCGAACAACGTCGAAATGATCACGACATCGCTCAACTGATCAGGACGCACTTCGAACAGGTTTTGCTCAAGCACAATTATGTCAGCGCGCTTACCGATTTCGATGGAGCCAGTAATGTCGTCCTGATGCATCGCCCAGGCTGCATTGACGGTGTACATTTCGATGGCCGTTTGCAGGTCGACGGCATTCGAGGCGTTTAGAACCGCGCCGCCGGAGTTGCTAAAGTCCTGCCGTGTGATTAGTGTTTCGATTGAGAAAAGAGGTGGCAGGGCACCGTAAATCCAATCGCTGCCGCCGACGGCAATGCCGCCCGCGTCAATGACAGGGCGTATCGGATACATGCGATTGACGCGGTCTTCGCCAATCACGGGAAGATTCATCTCTACGACCCAGTCATCCGGAAACGCCCAAACGCCGGTGAAGCTGGCGGACACACCCAGTTCTCCGAAGCGCGGTAGATCATCTTCACCGATAAGCGCCAGATGCGATAGCGTATGCCGGGTATCGGTGCTGGTTGGATTGTTCGCGTTCGCCATTTTCGCCTTTTCAATGGCATCAAGGCCCGCCTTGGTCGCGAGATCACCCAGTGTGTGCATGTGAATGTCGAGTCCCATCGCGTCATAGCGTTGTACTCTTGCATCGAGCTCGCCAGCCTCGTGATTCAGATTTCCCTGGTGCCCAAGCCCAATGTACGGTTCTAATAACGCCGCGGTTTCTCCTTCGAGAACGCCGTCGACCATGAATTTGACACCGTCATTATCAATGAGATCCGATGCGTATTCATTCCGAGTTGATAAGACGCGTGCGAAATCTTCACCGCTGTGTTTTTCAAAGACGCCCTCGTCGATGATTGAGTTCTTGACGCGCAGCGTGAGTTCGCCGGCATCGTCGAGCGATTTCCAGAGTTGCAATTCCAGCTCGCCGACCCAAACATCGGCCGTTGACGTGATGCCGACAGCATTCATCGCTTGTACCGCATTGAGTAACGTAATCTGGCTGTTCTCTACGGTGCGCTCGGGACGAAACGCACTGGCAAGTTCGTAAGCGGCTTCGCGTAACGTTCCATTGGGTTCCATTGAATCAGGGCGTCGCTCAATGACCCCGTACTCCGGATCTTCGGTTTCTGCGGTGACGCCGGCAAGCTCCAGAACGCGATCATTGACCAGTACCGTGTGCCCATCTGACGCTTCTATAAAGAAAAAGTGCTGCGTCGAAATTTCATCAAGATGTGAGTTGTCGGGACCGTCCGGTCCGAACAGCGACAGGTCCATACCGTAGCCAATGATCCAGTCTTCATCCGAATCCGCCACGCACTGCTTGAGTCTCGCGAACATCGCTGCGCCGGTATTAACATCGGTCCAAATATCGCAGGACTGCAACAGATAGCCGCCTTCCAGCGGGTGTGCATGCGTGTCCTGAAACCCCGGCATTGCCATCCTGCCGGTGAGATCGATGACCCGGGTTTCGGACCCTATGTAGCTATCAACATCGCTATTGTTTCCGACGGCGATAATATCGTGGCCGCGAACGGCAGCAGCCTCAGCCCAGCCACGATCGGTATTCACAGTATAAATGCCGCCGTTTACGTAAACGATGTCTGCGGGGTCAGGTTTCTGTACGCATGCTCCGATGAATACGAGAGAAAGAATAATTATTCGTGTCATTGATATCCCTTGGCCTGAAGCTTAAACAAATGAGCATACTGCCCGTCTTCCGCAAGCAAGCTGTCGTGATCGCCACGTTCAAGAATCTTGCCCTGATGGATCACAACAATTTGCGCCGCCGCACGAACCGTCGAAAATCGATGCGAAATTAAGATGGTCATTTTCTTACTGCTGGCAGTTCGAAAATGTTCGAACACTTCAGCCTCGGAGGATGCGTCCATGGCGGCTGTTGGTTCGTCCAGAACCAGAATATCGGCATCGCTGCGCATGAATGCTCGCGACAAAGCAATCTTTTGCCACTGTCCGCCGGACAGCTCGCGACCGCCTTTGAACCATCGACCCAGCTGCGTCTCGTAGCTGTCTGGCATGTCCTCAATAAACGGTGCCGCAAGACCAGTTTCCGCTGCGGCTTCCCAACGGTCCCGATCGTCGATGTGACGAACGTCGCCGGCGCCGATGTTTTCGCCGACAGAAAATTGATAGCGGCCGAAATCCTGGAAGATGACGCCAACACGCTGTCGCAGCGCCTCGACATTCCACTCCTGCAGATCGAGGCCGTCTAACAGGATACGACCTTCTGTCGGATCGTACAGTCGAGTGAGCAATTTGATCAACGTGGTTTTTCCAGAGCCGTTTTCACCGACTAATGCCAGACTTTCGCCCGGTTTGATCTGCAGCGAAACGTTGCTAAGTGCTTTTTCTTTTGCACCATCGTAAGTAAACGAAACGTTTTCGAACTCCAGACCACGCGCAGGCTCCGGACCCTTCAGTGCATCCCCTCGACGAGTTGTTATCGGTTGCTCGAGATACTCATACAGTGTGGACAGATAGAGGTTGTCTTCGTACATACCGCTGACAGACGTCAGTATGGCTGACACTGCGGATTGGCCCTGGCGGAATAGCACCAGATACATTGTCATCGCGCCCAGGGTGATGGCACCGGCCACCGTGGTTACGACGATCCAGCCATAAGCCGCATACAAGGCTGCCGTGGATACCAAGCCAAGTACGAAGCCCCAGACGTCGCGGCGGATAGTCAGACGCCGGTCTTCGACGAACAATCGCTCGAAAATATCGTTGTATCGTTGCAGCAATCGTCTTCCGAGCTGGAACAGTTTGACTTCCTTCACGCCATCTTCACGAGCGATGACGGTTTCCAGATACAGCTGCATGCGTCGCTCCGGCGAGCGCCAGCGGAACATGCGGAACGCATCGCCCGAAAATTTCGCTTCTGCGAAAAATGACGGCAGTCCGGCAAGAAGTAGTATCAATACTGCCCAAGGCGAAAATGCGAATAGAAGTATCGAATAACTGGTTAACGAAATGGCGTTTTGAATCAAGCCGAAAGTCTTGGTGACCAAACTCAGCGGTCGGCTCGATGCCTCTCGTCTGGCTTGCGTAAGCTTGTCGTAAAACTCGGAGTCTTCGAAGTGCGAGAGCTCGAGCGTCATTGCCTTTTCGAGGATCATGACGTTGACGCGTTGACCGAGGAGGGCGCGCAATAGAGATTGACTGGCCGAAATACCGCGTTGTGTGGCGGCCACGGCAATAACAACTATAGCCTCCAGCCCTACCAGCCAAAGCACACCCGCGATGTCAGGTTGGGCAGCCTGCGATGCTGCAACGACGCCGTCGACGATGAGTTTGCCGATGTAGGCGATCACCGCGGGAAGTACCCCGCCGGCAAGCGTTAGCAAGCCTAATGTGATGGTCAGCGGACGGCTGGTGGTCCACACGAGTTCGATGGCGCGCCGGCTGTATCCGAATACGCCCAGTGCGCGGCGAAAAAAACCGGCGCCCGTAATGTTGTTATTGTGGTTGTCGGCCATTGGCGCCTAGAATACTTGAAACGAAAGGAGTTGATATGAAGATCATCGCGAAACTTGCGACAGTGCTGGCTTTTCTCGCATTCGGTTGCACGTCGTCGGTGGCGAGTGAAGAGGACGTACTTGTGGCGCAAGTGCAGGCATTTCTAGCTGGCTCGTATACAGAAGAAGCGCACGCAGGGTTTTGGGCTGAGGATTTGATTTACACGTCGTCGGCGGGAGCTCGGTTCGGTAAGTCAGACATCATGCAAAGCTTTGTCAGCGACGAGCCAGAAAGTCCGGAACCACCAACCGTTAATTATTCTGGCGACCAGTTTGATATTCGCATCCACGGCGATACGGCTGTTGTGGCGTTTCGATTGGTTGGTACGCCGACCGCGGTAGCCAACGATCCGGTCGTCGAGTATTACTTCAACACCGGTACTTTCCTGCGGCGCGACGGTGAATGGCAGGCTATCGCATGGCAAGCGACCAAGATTCCCCCGCTTGAATAAGCGGGCATAAAAAAAGGCGAGGTCCGAAGACCTCGCCCTTCTATTCAGCTACGTATCGCTATTAAAGCGCTACGATGTTCTCTGCCTGAGGACCTTTCTGGCCGTCAGTAACAGT
>JAVJHY011551167.1:0-11510 GCA_035593235.1 Phascolosoma agassizii | reverse complement strand
CAGGTCTGAAGGGTTTGGTCATGGGGACATGCCTATCTGCAATTTCAAAAACAGCTCTAGTTAAATTATCATTGTAAATTACATTTTCAGATAAATTTTGTATTTAATATTTAATGAAAATCATGACATTATGGTAAGCTTATTTTAAATACTATGGTTTTGTTTTAATTATTATATATTACAGATGATGAAGAATTAGAAATGTACCTGGATATTCCTTATGAATATGATGACGATGAGGATCAAGATCAAGATCAAACTGGAAAAGAAAAGAAAGTCATTAAAATCATCAAAGCCTTTGAAAAACTTAGTATTCATGAAAATGAAGATGAAAGAAAAAAACCTAATATCAAGGTTTTAATATGATTTACTAAACTCCATTTTGAAATCTTCAAAGAACTTTTACCATCAACGGTTTGATTCCAAAGATAGAATCCATAAAAGCCCATTACCACGTAGTATGAATACAAAATACACTCTGAATATAGTTTGGTCACATAAAATAAATATATGCTTACCAGAGAGCCCAGAATGCCAAATAACCAACATATCTTCCTTTCCATCAGTAAGAAGAGCAGAAAGGCTAAGTTTAAAATAACGCCAGCTATCTCAAGAGTTAAATTCATAAATCATTAAAAGTTAATGGAGGTGTTACATGGCATCCTTTATTTGTACTTTGATATTTTCTATTGCTTTAAAATTAATTCTCCTTCGCTATAGAACTCTTCACCTTTGCGATGCGAAACAAATTTATATGAGGTATCGGTTATTTCATAAATATTCACGACAAGAGGTTCTTGATCAATTGAAACCATCTCTTTATCGAGTTCCCATATTTTGTACCTACAATCTGAAATCCATTCTATTTTTGATAATAAAGTGTTGGATTCAACAGTCTCTTTTTGAATCTGACCTTCCCGCTCTACGCTAACCTCAGTACCATCGGGTAGTTGATAGTAAAAATTGCCCTCTTTGAAATTTTCACAATTTAACAGTTCAGCAACAAACTTTATTTCTTTGGCATTCATAATCTTGGCAGAAATTTCTTTGGCTAAATTCTCACCCCACATTTGGCCAACTTTCATCGATTCCTTAGAAATCAGAGGGAATTTTTTGACCATTGACTGCCCTGCCGGTGTTTCATAAAACTCGATAATGGCATCGACTTCTCCTTCAGTGAGATATTTTTGATATATCGGAACAAGAAGCTCAATAATATCATTATACCCGTCTGACATTACATTTGACTTAAACTGGTCAAAGAATTCGGTATTATAGGAGGAAGAGAAATCGTCTCGTTGCTGTTCTATCAAGGTCTCTATCACCACTTGGAATCTTTGTGCAGACCCCATAACTTCCATCATTCGATTTATTTTCTCTGTAGGGATAGTATTTTGGCTATGGCTGCACAATGGCACAAACAATAGAAGCCATATTGAAAACATTTTGAACATTTGATGGGAGGTTTTTGATTTCATACTTGAATTTCGTTCTCATTGCAGAGATACATTTTATTATTTTTACAATCCTTTATTTAAACTATAACAAAACCTAAAGTTGAATTGGTTTGTAAGATAAACACAAGTCAACTATTTCTTCAACGGTTGGATTGTATTTTGAAACGTCGTCTCGCCTTGCATTATAATTTTCAGGATAGTAAAAGAGATTTGATCCATTGGGATGAGGAACATTTTTATCGAACAAAATAATCAGTGCTTCCAGTTCAACTTCCGTTCCTTCAGCCTTAACAATTTTTCGCCCAAGATCAATCAATTCTTTCCTTGTCATTTTTCATCCTTTGTTTGAACTTTGTTTTAACAATGTTCTTTAATTGATGATTTCAATTTACAATCACTTTTACAAATCCGGAAAAAGTTCCCACCCACAGATTACCATCAGAGTCAAGTTCCATGTCAGAAATGTAAACACTTGGAAATTTCGAGTTCTCAAAAGTATATAATGACCATTTATTGCCATCATATTTGGCCAACCCGACTTTCCATGCGCCAATCCAAATTATGTTTCTTTCCTCATCGATAGCAAAATCGGCAATTGAGTTGGTCGGTATTTTTGAGTTTTCAATATTCATTATATTCCATTCTCCGTTCGGGGTCAATTTGGCCAAGCCGGAATATTTATCTCCTTTACTATAAAGCGAAAACCAAAGGTTTCCTTTTTTGTCTTCAAATCCATCCAATATTGAACCATTTTTTAATGGTGTTTCAGAATCATTGAATAGCATTTCCTTTCCATTATCAATCATCACATTGCCTTGATACGTTCCTATCCATATGCGATTTTTACTATCCACAAATACGCCACTGGCCCGATTACTTGGCATACTGGTATTCGTATTGTCATAGATTGTCCATTCGTTTTTGGAGTATTTGGCCACCCCTTTTCCGGATGCAATCCACATATTGTTATTATTGTCCGCATGCATTCTTCTTCCCCATCCAAGAGGTGAATTTATTGAATCAAAAACCTTCCACTGATTTCCATCAAATCTATAGGTATTATAACCATCATTAAACCATTTATTGTTCAAACTGTCGATTGCAGAGTGCATTATACTCGAAGTTTTACGACTATTGTAGTTCTCTGGTCTCAGAATTGAATTTTTTGAATTGAACAGCTTCATCTTGGGGTCATCAAACATCAATAATCCATTATCCGTTCCAACCCAAAGAACTCCATCTCTGTCAATTGACAAGGAACGACAGTAGCTATGCCTGATTTTAGTATTTTTTTTGTCAAAGACCAAAATTTGATCAACACCAAGGTCATTACTATAAGAAGAATTACTATTCGTGATTTTTAATTCAGGTTTCTCAGATTTGATTTTTGACATGAAAGAGTTATCAAAAAAGTTCTGGTAATCTACTTTTACTCTTCCACCCTTGAACTTAAATTTCAAAAATACAGTTGCACTGGTAGCTTTCCCATTTTTATCGATAGAGGGCGACCAATCTTTCATTTCATTGATTAATCTTCGTATTTCAAGATTCTGTGAGCTTTGATTCACATCTCTTTGCATGCTTTTTACACATTGATTCCCAAGGCTGTCTACAATTACTTGTACATAGATATTCCCTTTTAACTTTTTGGGAATATCGGTCAATCCGTTTTTAAAGTAGGCATCTATGTCAGAGCTTGACTTTGCCTTTGGGTTACCACAGTCCAAACAAAATTTACCCACATTACAATCATCATACTGTTCAATAAAAATGTTTTGGGAATACAGATTTGTTGCAACTAATATGGTTGTAATTATAAGGAATCTACGCATATAGAATTCTGTTTTTTAGATTATTGGCAACGAAAGAATATAGTTTACACTTTTTATTGCTGTAGAACTAAGTTAAAACAATTTTCAGGTGGCCGTTGGAGAGTTATGACAATCCTTTATTTGAACTTACTGATCAGTTAAATTTACTTTTTTAGATACTCAGAACTACTTCCATTCCAATGGCAATTTATACATCTGCCGTTTACAAAATCGTGTTTGCAATTTTCATATCCGTACAAGTGATGAGAACAGTTTACACATAGGCCAGACATCTGTGATTTACTCAAATAGAAATCACTTCCGCATTCTGAACAATTTCCTAGTTTCTGGACCATCCTTTTATTAGACTTTTTGCAACGTTTATTGTTTTCTCATGCGCGGCATTCATTAGATAAATCAAATACGTCAGTCGCAGACGCAACGAACCGAGAGTCCGCCAAGAATATCGCCATCGAAACGCCACACTTTTGATTTAATTGTCATGTCAGGGCCGCCATAACTGATGTCCCATAACCAGGCTTTGCCCTCTTCATCAGTGGGCGTTGACGACCACCAGAAACCGAAATAACCCAGGACGCGATAACTACCATTGTTTTTGCGTTTACCTGCTGGAAGCGCGTTAAACCCACTGCTATTAGTGCCGTTGCCGTCTTCTTTCCAGCCGTTGACACTTTTTAGGGCTTCACCAGCCTTGTCGGTTCCGCCAAATTCACTCACAAGCATAGACCATTCACTATCCGTTGCCAAATGCCAACCGGTGGGGCAGGCTTTTTTCGCTGCCTCCCAGGTGTATAGCAAGCCAAACTCTTTGCGATTGCTCTCGTTGTCGTCATAAGCGTGACTGCCCTGTACTTTGTAGTTCAGGTTTTGAGCCATCCAGGTAAATGTGCTGCCTGTCAAAGCGTTTTTAAAACTTATAGTTTTATACGTTTGCCCATCGCGCATGTCAGTAAAGGCGCCAGGGGATTGGGAAATTCCTGCATATGTGAAAAGCAAGGTAGAAAGTAGGGTAAAGATGTGCTGTTTAATCATCCTTTATTTGAACTTTATTCATCGCAGGCATCATTTCCTTGACAATACCAACAGTCTGGATCAGAAGGGTTTCTTCCTGCTAATTTGCAATCGTCTATGGTTCTTTTCATTAAATCATCATAACATGCCATGACATCTGCTGCTTCTTTTTTACAACGAGCTACTTCAATATCCCATTCACTTTTTGTTATTTTAACAATGCTGTTTTTATCAAAAGACTCGGAACCAAGATAAAGTCCTCCCAGTTCACCATCATTATTCGTCAGGATAGCCCACTTAAAGAATTTAACAACGTCATCTTTGTAGATAGATTTCACCGTTCCAGTGTAAATTATTGTTGCGTCAACTTGGGAATTGGAGAATAGTGTATAATTTGAACCATCAAGGTGATTCAATGCCTTCACCTCCAATTCATTGTTCGCACAGTTGAATAATAGCATTACAATTCCCACTAAAAACAATTTTCTAAAATCTATTCTTTGCATAATTTATCCTTTATTTGAACTTTGGGTTTAGCTCAGTTATTTGCTCTAGGCAGTTTTTATTCAAATTCTGGCTCAAGTAAAACCAAAAAATCGATAACTAGAGAAACGATTTCTCCATTTTTGTCAACCCCCCAAAATGAAGGATACATTCCGTCTCCATAGCCCGAATGAAACATTGAAATATTTAATTCAGAATTAGGCAATTGAAAATTAATCCAATCTCCGATATCATTTGGGTCATTTTGGTCTTTGGCGTTTTTTTTGAATTCTGCTGCAAAAAAATCGTCATATATGTTTCCATTTGGATTAGAAGTCATAAAACCGGATTCAAATTTTTGATATTCAATTCCAGATTCAAAATCAAAAAAACCTCCTAATCCTGCATCCACTGGAAATCCAAAATAGTCATATTTATCTGTTAATTCTTTTATATCTTCTCCATCTCTTATGGCCATTACCCACTTTTCAGCCTTAATATTGTTAAATTCAAGTTTAGCAATTGCATACCTATCTCCAGAATCCTTAGTTTTAGCAACATAAATTTTGATTGGATATTTTCCCGGTTTCACTTTTCTCATCAAAGGTGGAGTGTCGGAATAAACCAGTGGGTCACAAACAACAATTTGGCCACTTGGCACATTTAGCTCTCCAATTTCAATCAATTCTATCGGTGTTTCTTTTACAATATTATTGTCAAAAATCTGATTGTAATCGACATGGGATAGTATTTCTGTTTTCTTTTCAGGTTTTTTCTTAAAAAGTCCAAACATATCTTGGTCATTTTCGGGTTCAGGTTCTTTTTTTTGAGAATTACAGGACAATAGGGTTAACACCAGAATGCCGTATGTTAATCTCTTTTTCAAGCTACTCAAAAATTATTATTGAAGTTGTTATCCTTTATTAAAACTTTAGTAGTTTTTCATCAAACCAAACATCTTCGTAATTATTACCATCAATCAAAAATCTGTATCCTGCCGGAAGGTTCAAATACTCCAGGATTTTTTTATCCAAGTATTTTTCGAGATGTTCAATACAAATAGGAGAGAAAAAATCTGCATCTTCATTATATTCTCCACCCCAAATATACCATCCATTTACACCATTTTGTTCAGGGTGTCTTAAACCATGAATCACTCCATCATTTAAGGTTTCAATTGCTATTCCGATTTTAGATTTAGGTTCAGGGATCTGTGGATTGACACCCATCCAGTCACAAACAGTTTGTTGTTGTCTAATTTTCATCTTTTAAATCGAATAATATCCTTTATTTGAACTTTTAAAACTGGACTGGAAAGTCTATTCCTTCGAGTCCTTTTGAATATCGATTTCTTTTTCCATGGAAATAAGCGTGCCGTCTTGGCCTATACCTTCTATAAATAACTTCAGTTTCTTTTGATTAAGTATTGGTATTTGAATAGTTGTGGGTGTTTCGCCATTAACCACTACATTGGATTTCCAATCAATAACTCCAAATTTCATAAACATGGATGAATTGTAGTCTGCGTATCTCGGATTGAAATATTCTTGTGGCCTGGCATACCCATTTACAATCAACTGTTTGATAAATTTATTTCGGTTTTCTGGAAGTGTATAATTTCCTTCTCTAGGGACAATCATTATCCAGGCCTTTCTATCTTCATCATGCAAAATTGCTTGAACCCTCTCAAGTGACATTTCCAATGCCATTCCATCTCCAGGGCCCATACCAGAAATTGATATTGGAACAATTGGATTTCCAATTTTCCTTGATCGCACTACGGTTTTGCCAACCCCGTCAACTATTCCCGAACCAATATAAAAACCAATTTTAGTAAGATAGCTACGAACCGTTTGATATTTTTTTATTTCAAGATCACCGATAAACCGACCATCTACCTCTGCAGAATTCATCTCTAACTTGTTGTTGGGCACTATTTTACTACTTACAACAACTTCATCTAGGGCAATAATACCTTCATCAGGAGTCATTAAGGTAATTTCTTGTTCAACATAGTCATACACCTCTTTCGAATTGTTGTCAACTTCATTGAAAAATTCGAGAATATCATATTTGTGTTCCGTCAGCTCAGAACCAATCTGAAAGTCGATCATAGGTTTTCGTAGTATACCTTTATTACCTATTAAGCTAACTCCAAGAGAATCGTTTTGGTACAACACCATGTTCGTTGCAAAGCTCTTGTCACTTCTCAAATCCTCAAAGTGCATGGCCTTTGATTCCAGTGTCATGAAATAAGCTTGGTTTTCTTCTTCCAAATCGGCATCTGAAATCTTGCCTTGTACCTCTATACCCGACTCCATTTTGAACTCTATTTTATTTGGCTCTTGAACCTTTGCCTCCCAAACATATCTTCCCCAGCCTTCGATCATTAGTTTCATATCCAAAGCATAGTTCTTTTTACGGTCAAAATCCCTCAAATCGTTTATATAACCAATATTTGAATTCGTATGGGAGCTTATTAGGAAAGAACTGGTCAAAGTATTTCTCGGATCGTTTGCCTGAGTACCCGAAGACAAAACCGAAAGGCTCATGTTCATTACAGCGGTCATAGTTTGAGGAGTACTGAAACTTACTTGAAGAGAGTCTTGGGAAGCGTTCATATGGTAGCCAATATCTATTTTTGCCATCCGTTCTTTGCTATCGTCATGATTAAAAAACATGCGTCTTGCGATCGGGCGCAGGGTCTCATCGAAAAGAATTGCCGTGTTGATTCCGTACGGAAGGAGATTTCTTTCGATGCCGATTGCAAGTTCACCTTCACCTACTTGCCAATCGTGTATAAAAAAGTCATTGTTTTGCACAATGGACAAAGTATATGGAAGACCTTCTTTTTTTGAGATTGTTTCCTTCGCCAATACCATTTTAACAATTATCCGCCTTTTACCTAAGTTATCAATGCTCAGCCCAACATCTAATGATTCAGAGTCCGATATCGGAACTTTTTTGACATCACCTTCTTCTGGTTCAATTTCAAGAAAATATTGGTGCTTTTCAGCCATAAAACCCACTTTGCCAAAACCATCAGCATTCGTTGCTATATTGGACCTTATTAAATTACCATCCCCATCAATCAGATTGATGTTCGACGTGGCAATTCCTGAACCGTTTTGGTCCGAATAGCGAATACCGATATTGTTGAAAGCGCCCGAAATTAGATTCCCCCCTTCGGGATATGCTTTAAGGATATACGCTATTGGCCTTGTGGGATACTTATTAGAAATCTCGTCAATAATTGTTATCTGTTGACTAAAAGGGGACAACTTGTTGAAGTTTCTCATATAATTCGTCCAGCCCAAAACAAGATATTTGTCATTGACAAAAGTGGAATCAATAGAGAATTCTCCAGTGGCAATTCCATTTTCGACCCGTAGCATTTTGCGTTTCAATTCCTTTCCCGAACGGTCGTAGACACCCACATGAAGATTGGTCGTTGTCAATGAAGGAAGCTGGTTGATCTGATCTTGCACATAGGCCGTAAACCAAATATGCTCGCCATTGGTAAAAGCGGTCTTGTTTAAATGAAGATGAACGTTTTCCAAAAGTTGATCGGAATTCCTTTTTTTCAATACTTCTTGAACTGTGTTTTCTTGGGAAAAGGCAGAAGATGCAAGTAAAATCAATATGAAAATCAGCTTTGATTTTTTCTGCATAAACGTTGATCTTAGTTAACTAAAAATAATCAAAAAATAATTCCATTTCTTACTACTTCCCCATATAGCGGCGCTATGGTTAAGTATTTAATAATTTTTTAATATAGCCAACGCCCATATACGAATAGTGAGCAGTGGTATTAAGTTGATTTATCAATCCATTATTTGAATTTTGAAACAGTCGCTTAACCGCCAGCTTATTGCGGCCTTGCTGGCAGCATATTTCTAATAGCAGTAATTTTCCATTTATCCTCCGCATAAACAACGATAAAAGTGCTCCACATCTTCCTGACCGTTCCATCGGCATTTCGTATTTGATATCTGGCATCTGCTATTGCGCTAACGGAATTAAGAAAGCGTATTTTTTCAATTTTCAGCGTTCTTGTTCCTGGGTTGCTAGCTGAACTTTTCAGCATCCCTTGCATGGATTCCTTTTTACCTTTTCTCCAGTTGCCCGAAGAAACCAGCTGATCTATATCCGTAGTTAAAATACTCCTTAGTACCGCCGAATCCTTTTTAGTCCTAGCCTGCGAATATGTATCGATCAAGGTTTGAATTTTCTGCTCTTGTTCATTTGTTGACATCGTATCCTGGCTAAATGTGAATGTCGTGAGCATCAAGCCTATTCCCGTTAAAAATATAATCTTTTTCATCATCGATAGTTTTGGGTTCTATTCATAAAATAGAATCGTTTATTTGAACTTTTAAAAGTATCTGATAATTTTATAATTGGATTAATCTATTGTTCAAGTTGCCTTTTTTAGATAGCTTTAGTTCAATCAAAAATGTCATATTTAATTTCTCCTGTATGATGATATGGTCTGAGATATACTGAATCAGAAATAGAGACCATTCTATAAATATCATCGATTTCGTCGCTTGTAAACTGCGATTTATTACATGAGAGTGCTTTACGTCCAATCGACAAATCATTGCCTGAATATGGTATTCTATACGTTAAATATTTTTTGTGGGTAGCAAGCATGTTAGTGGTTAACCATTCTCCGCCTTCTGTTTTAAAAGTTGTTAGAGCATCTAAGGCGGATTGAGGTAAGCCATAATAGAACAGTTTTGAATTCTCTGTTAAGGGCCACTTTTGAAAGATCTCAGTTGTTATATTTCCTATCATTCTATGATCAGGATGCCCGTAACCCCCTTCTGCCCCCCATGTAATGATCACATCTGGTTTTATCAAATTAAAAAGACTATCAATTTTTTGATTTAAAGGATAAAAATTCTCCCATACATTAAGTGTTCCATCACCATAATCCAAAAATATCGGAGCGTTAATTTTTAGAGTTTTTGAAGTACACATAGCTTCCCTTCTTCTAACCTGCTTAAGAGAATCTCCTGCTGGAATGTTAGCATGCTCCCTAACCCCTAGATCACCATTGGCGGCCACGACCCAATAGATATTTTCTTTATTATATTTTGAGAGCAAGGGGGAAATGAAAAGTTCATCATCGGCATGGGCAAGTATGGCCAATATTGTTTTTTTATCGGAAGAGGCCGAAGCTATATTTTCTTTTTTTTCCAGTTCGTTACAAGAAAGAAAACATACTGCCAAGAAACATGAAATTATCCCAAATCTATTCATATTAACATTCCATTATTTGAACTTTATTGAAACTTTTCATCCCAGACTGCGTTACAAACTGGCCTTTCTCCATTTGTATAATAAGTCCTTTTTTCGGTCATCCCAATCATGCAGTCTGAATTCAGTCACATCCTCAATACGATAAGCAACCTTTCCCTCATCTTCTCCCATTTTTCCTACGCAATTCATCATAAAATCAGTATTGGTAGCTTTTTGCACATATCCAGAAAAGTATCCCCCGTTAATTTCTAGACTTACCAGTACTTCACTATTTTGTGCCAATTGATTTATGAGTTCAGTTTGCCATTCATCCGTAGAATTTAATAACGGTTGGAAATTCGGTTCTTTTTCTAAAATACTCGAATATTCGATTAAGCATTCCATTGCCTTGGCGTAATCATCATTGACATCAATACTCTGAATTCCGGCTAGCTGTAGAGTTATTACTCCGTCTGTTTTTCCAAATTTTGTATAGTGCTGGAAGATTACTAAATCTTCATTATAATCGACTACATGGCCTGATAGAAATCCACCGTCATCTCCGTATTGCCAAATCCCGATAATCTCTTTTTCAGATTTCGATTTGTTTAAAATTGTATGAAATATATTCTCTTCCATTATGTTTTTTTTCGGCTTGCTTGTAACGTATCCTTTTATTTGAACTTTTCGGCTATTGATTTCATTCTTTGTCCTTGCGAATCGCTCAAGGAAATGTTGCTTTCTGCGACAATGTATTCAAGATGTTCATATGCAACACGGTATTCACGATTCTCTACAAATTCTTGAATAATGTCTTTGCCCTCACTTATTCCTAATGATTCGAATACATGGTTTGGACCTCTACTCTTTAAAAGTTCGTCGATAATCTCGTTGCTCAAGTCTAGAATTTCTTTTTTCATCCTTTCTTTAGACTTTAAAATAGTGACAGATATCAATTTATTGCCCCCTCGATTTAATTAGATAAGCGCCGATTGGATAAAACAAGGATGATAATACCAGAATAAATTTATTCCCTTGAGAATCTTCTCTTTTTATCAAGTTATCAACTATAATATAATAGTTTCCAAAAACCGAAATGGTAATACAAACCACACTAATATAAAATATCGGCTGGTAATAAGCAGCAAATAACGTTCTAAAACCGAACGACATTGATAAAATGATAATAACAACATCAGCTATAAAAAGGTAAATAAATAATTTATTAAAAGTTTGGAACATTTTATGAATTCCGTTTTTTGGCCGAGCAGACCTAATTATGTCATTCGAAGTAATTGTTATCCAAATTACTTGAATTACCATGGAAAGAATTAACCAATCTTTAAAACTAGCAATTAGAATTCCTGACAGACTAAATACAAATAGAAGTGTAAACTTTTCTGCCTTCGTGTTTCATTTCATATTGATCTTTCAAAGCATAAACATTATTGTTCCAAATTAGTTCTGCTCTTGCTAAATC
>JAVJHY011551058.1:0-11512 GCA_035593235.1 Phascolosoma agassizii | reverse complement strand
CGCTCGAGTTTGCCATGGTTGATGGGGTTTCGGCGCTCTTTGGTTCGGCTGCCGGCGATTACTTTCGCGAGAGCGGTGCTGGCGCCCTGCCCGTCCATCATGCAATGGTGAAATTTTTGCAGGTAGGCACACCTGCCGCCTTCCAGGCCCTCGATAAACCAGATTTCCCAGAGCGGCCTGCGGTGATCCAGTGAACGACTGAACAGGTAGGCTGCCAACTCTGCCAAGGCTTTGTCGTCACCGGGGGATGGCACGGCGATTCTGCGAACATGACGGTCGTAGCTGAAGGTGTCATCTTCTACCCAGTAAGGCAGATCCAGCCCCAGGGGCACCTGTCGCTGCTCGCCGCCGCGCGCGCCCTGTTCGACTCCGACGGCTACGTCGGCGGCACGCTGACGGGCGGCAGCCTGCGTTGGTTCGAGACGCCGGACGAGATGGCTAGCGCCGGCTTCTCCGGCAACCGCAACGCGCGCTCGGCGCTCGACCTCGCGCTCTCGATCGCGCAGACGGTCAACGACGACAACAAAGGCACCACGCTGCAGACGCGCGCACAGAAGGTCATCTCCGAGATCATCGAGCGCCCGGGCGTCGTCGTCTCCCCCGACATCCTGTTCGAGGCGGCCCAGGGCGACTACTTCGCGAAGGACTTCCCGCGCGCGATTCGCGGACTGAAAACGATCCTCGCCCAGCTCGACTCGCGCGACGAGGCGACGCAACGCATTTACGCGCCAAAGGTCCTGTACCACCTCGGCGATTCGCTGCGGAAGCTCGAGCGTCCGCTCGAGGCCGCGATGGCGTTCCGCGAGGGCGCGACGACGTGGCAGGGCGATCCCGACTACGACGAGAAGATCGCGAACGGTTACTACCGGACGATCGGCGCCGCGCGCACCGCGTCGGCCAACGACCCGCTGCTCGAGAACCTCTACCTCGAGGCCGAAAACATCCTGCGCAACGTCGGCTCGCAGACGGGGACGATCACGTTCCGCCAGGCGGATCGCGCATACGCGTCGAAGAAATATGACGACGCGCGCAAGCGCTACCTCGAGGTCGAGGAAGGCTCGAACGACTACGAGAAGGCGGTCGTGAAGGCCGCGCTCTGTCTCTACTGGCTGAAGGACACCGTCAACGCGACGGCGGAGTTCACGCGCTACCTCGACGTCTACGTCCAGGACCCGCGCACGAAGCCGGTCGACGCGACGAAGCGCCGCGTGCGCGAAGAGTCGATGGCCATCGCGCGCTTCTATCTCGGGCGCATCGCGTACAGCGCGGGTGACTGGGCCGAGGTCATCAAGCAATTCGAGACGTATGCGAAGGACTTCGCCGAGCAGACCGACTACGCGCCGACGGCGATGTACATCCTCACGAAGGCGCACCTGTCGAGCTCCGACGTCGGAGCCGCCAAGCAAGTGGTCGCGCGAATGCGCGAGCAGTTCGGTGAGCACGAGCGCACCGGGCTCACGTCGCTCCAACTGTTCGATGCGCTCAAGGCCGAGCAGGAGGCCGCCGATGCGGCCGGCGACGACGAGAAGGCGCGCGCGCTCAAGGAACAGATGGCGGACTACCTGCGCCTCGCGAACGACCTCGCAAGCGAGCCGTCGTTCGGCAACCTACGCAAGGAATCGACGCTCTGGATCGAGCTCGGAAAGTGGACCGAAGCCGAGACGGCGCTCAATCGAATCGTCGAGAAGTTCGTCACGTCGAAGGCCGACGACATCGACAAGTTCGTGCGTCCGGATCTCGGACTCGTCCTGCTCGAACTCAAGCGCATCCCCGAGGCGTACGCCGTGCTCGATCCGCTGATCCCGAAGAAGGACAGCGATACGCGCAAGCCGTCCTCGAAGACGGTTTCGACCTGGTGCCGCGCGGTCGCCGGGTGGCTCGAAGGCGACGGTACGACCATCGTCGAGGTTCCGGGCACCGGCGGGCTCGAGGACCTCGAGGTCGCGACCGGCTTCCTACGCAAGCTCACCGATGCGGAGAAGGACAAGAAGTACACGGCGGATTGGTACCAGCTCAAGTTCGCGACCGCCCACGCCTACTGGCAGTGGGGTAAGGAAGACTCCGAGCAGACCTCGAACGCCAAGGTCCTGATCGAGAACCTGCAATCGATGACCGCGGACACGCGCCTCGGCGACGTCGCCGAGAAGTGCGGCGACGACACGCTCCAGCGCCGTTTCCTCTGGCTGCTCGACAAGGTCCGCTAGCACCCGCCCCCGCCTCCGACGCGCCCGCCAAGTTCCGGGTTGTGACCCTCCCACCCACCGCTAGAATGGCCGCCCCTTCAGTCACGATGAGAGCCTCCAAATCGTTGTTCGAGCGCCACTTCGGCGCGCGCGTCCGCTCGACCGTGCTACGCACGTTCGGTGCGTTCGCCGTCGCCGGTACGCTGCTGCCGACCGCCGAGGTCGGCGCGCAGGCGCGACCGGATCAGGTGTCTTGGATCGACAACGCGGGCCGCGCGAAGACGTGGCGCGGAACCGTCAAGGAGAACACGCTCACGCGGACTGTGATCGACGCCGGCGGACGCGACCGCGACATCGATTCCGACCGGGTGGCCGGCGTCGCCTTCGGAGACGTCCCGCCGTCGTTCGTCGACGGCACCGCGTACTTCGACCGCGGCGACTTCGAGAACGCGGCCGCCAAGTTTCAGGTGGCGGCGAGCGGCGCCTCGTCGCGCGACGTCGTCAAGGCCGCCGCGCGCCTGCGCGCCGCCGAGTCGTGGATGCGCCGCTCCCTCGCGGACGAGTCCGCGTTCACGTCCGCGGTCGGCCAAGTCGAGACGTTCCTCACCGACTACCCGGAAGATCGCCAGGTGCCACGCGCGCGCGCGCTCCTCGGTCGCGCGAAGTGGATGTCCGGTGACTTCGCCGGCGCCGCCGAGGCCTTCCGCTCGCTCTTCGGCGAAGTGCAAGCGGAGACCGCGGCCACCGGTTACTCGCTCGAGATCTGTTATCAAGCCGGACTGGACGCGGCGCAGACGACGCTCGCCGCCGGCGATCGAGACGCCGCGCGCGAGCTCTTCGGTTCGGTCGCGACGGCGCTGACCAGCGTGCTCGCCTCGGTCGGCGAAAGCGCGCCGGCCTTCCGCGCGCTCAGCGACACGCACGCCAGCGCGCGCCTCGGCGAGGGCTTCTGCCTTCTGGCTGCGAGCAGCCTGTCGCAGGCCAAGACCTTCTTCCAAGGGCAGCTCGAGAGCTCGCCCAAAACAGGCGCGCAACGGTTCGGTGCGCGCCTCGGTCTCGCCGAGACGCTGCTCGCCGACGGCCGCTTCCGCGAGGCCCAGATCGAGTTCGCCCAGGTCTCCGGGCTCGACTACACAGACCGCGATCGTGTGGCCCGCGCCATCGTCGGTCTCGCCGACTGCGCGATCAAACTCTCGGACTCGAACAGCCGCGCCGACGCCAAGAACTGGCTCGATACGGTCCGGTCCGAGTACTCCGATACACCCTCCGTGCTCCGGGCCCAGGAGCTTCTAAAGGAACTGTAGGTCGAGCCACCGACCTCTGCGCCGGGCCCGGCGCTTCCGCCACCACTCTCCCCTGCAACCCAAGGAGTTCATCGAGAATGGATTTCCAATCGATCCGTTCCCGGATGAAGACTCAGTTCTTCTCCTTCCTGCCCCTCGCCATCGTCGCGATCTTCGTCTTCGCGGTCCCCGCCTTCGCGTTCCAAGACGACCCCGCGGCAGCCACGACGAAGGCCGAAGACCTCACGATCGGCAAGCTGATCAAGGACTCCGGTATCTTCGGATGGCTCATCATCATCCTGTCGGTCGTCGCGCTCGCGCTCGTCATTGAGAACTTCATCTCGCTCAAGCGTGACAAGCTCGCACCGCCGGAGCTCATCGACGAGATCCAGGCGCTCTTCGACGAAGACCAGTTCCAGGAAGCGATGGAGCTGTGCGAGAACGAGCCCAGCTTCCTCACGCGCGTCGCCGGCGCCGGCATCGCCAAGATCGGCCACTCGTTCGAGGTGATCGAGAAGTCCATCGAGGAGATGGGCGACGAGGAGGCCGTCAAGCTGCACCAGAAGATCGGTTGGCTGTCGCTGATCTCCAACGTGGCGCCCATGATGGGTCTGCTCGGAACGGTGTCGGGAATGGTGCTCGCGTTCAACACGATCGCGACCAGCGGCGGCCAGGCCAACCCGGCCGACCTCGCCAACGGTATCTCCCAGGCGCTCCTGACAACGCTGTTCGGCCTCGTCGTCGCCATTCCCGTGACGGCGGCCTCCGCCTACATGCGGAACAACCTGATCCGCTCGGTCATCGAGGTCGGCGCGATCGTCGAGGACCTGTTCGAGCGCTTCCGTCCGGAGAGCGCGTAGAACGGCTCCGGCGGGTCCCCGCGCACGCCCCCACCGAGGCGGCGCGGGGATCCAGAGCCGGAAGCCGGTGTCACCGGACGACGATGCGCGGATAGGAACCCCGGGAGGGCAAGCCGACCATGAACATCAACAAGCACGACGCCGAGACCGAGATGGACATGAACATGACGCCGATGATCGACGTCGTGTTCTTGCTGATCATCTTCTTCATGATCATCACCGACCTCACGCAGCAGGACCTCGAGGACCTGGTGCTGCCGATGGCCGATTCGGCCGTTGAGGACAAGCCGGCGCCGGACCTGGTCCGCCCGATCATCAACATCCCGCAGAGCGGGCGGATGATCGTGAAGAAGGACACCAAGTTCGACCCGGAAAAGGACGGCGACAACATGCAGACGATGGAGCGCTTCCTCGTCGACCAGGCCAACCGGATGCCGAAGGTGTTCGACTCCGAAGTTGGCGCTGAGCTGCCCGACAACCCCCTGATGATCCGCGCGGACGAGCACACCGAGTTCAAGTACATCCAGCGGATCATGGAGATCTGCGGCAAGAAGGGCATCCAGATTTGGAAGCTCGAGCTGGCCGCCTCCGAGGATCCCGAGAAGGTCGAGGCCCGCGCGGCCGCGGAGGACAACTGACCATGTCGATGCTCAGTGACATCGCATCCGAAGAAATCGAGATGGAGATGACGCCGATGATCGACGTCACCTTCCTGCTGCTGATCTTCTTCCTGTGCACGCTGAAGTTCAAACTGCTCGAGGGCAAGCTCGCCGCCTACCTGCCGAAGGACGTGGGCGTGAACACCGCCCCCGCCGAGCCGAAGGAGAAGGTCGAGGTCGTCATCAACGTGCGCGAGCCGGGCCAGAAGTTCTTCGCCGGCGGCGACGAGAAGGACACACCGTGGGACGGCCAGAACGATCGGCGCTACTACATCACCGGCCGCAAGCTCCAGTACCAGATCGGCCCGCGCAAGACGGCCAAGGTGGACGAACTCGCGAAGTGGCTGCAGGAGTTCTACCGCCAGGACCCGGAGTCGCCGACGACGATCGATTGCCGCCCGGGAACGACGTACGGAGACATGGTCCCCGTCCTCGACTCGCTCGCCGATGCGGGCTTCCTCAAGGTGACGTTCGTGGGCGAGTACAAGAAGTAGCTCGTACGGACGAGAGCCCGCGCGGGACGCCGCGCGGGGGCAGACGCGCGGCGTCGGGCATGGCCCGGTGTCGCGCGTTGTTCGTTCCGGGCGGACCCGGCCGAGCGTGCGCATTCGAACGAACGGGGGAAGCGCTCGCGCGACGCGGCGACGCGCGAGGCTCGCGTGCCACCGCTCGCGCGCGCACCTCCGTCCTAGGTCGTGCCGGTTCAACGACTTCCGGAGCGAGCCCTTGGACCGTCGACGGACCCTCGCGGTGGAGCGAATGCGCTCACACAGAGCGCGGCCCGCGTCGCCCGTCATCGGCGCCGGCGCGGGCCGGTGGTCACGCGTCGGAGGTGCTTCGGATCGCGCGCCCCCGAACGGTCCGCCAGCGCGCCGTCGGATCGCCCTAAGTCGTTGTCTCCTAGGGGGTTGTTTTTGGCTTCGCCGATTGCCGGTGCGCCGCGGAGCTGCTATCTTGCGCCCCTCTTTCGGCCCCCCTGTCGCCGGGTCCGCGCGTCGGATTCGGGGACTCGAACGCGCTTCGATCCCCGCCCCCCGAGAGTCGTCGGAAGACCCCCCTGCACCGAGCGGTAACGCGTCCCAACAAGCACCACGATCGCGGGAACGGTAGTCCCGGTTCCTGGTTCCGGTATGGGAAGGGTTCCTTGCTCGGCTGCCTCCAAACCAAACTGCGCCACGCGCGCGGCCCAAGCACTTTCGAAGCGAACACGATGAGGATCTTCGTCGCCACCGCCCTTGGTCTGTCCGTTACCTTCGCCGCCTCGTGCGCGTCTTCCGGTTCGTCGAACGACGACACGCCGGAAGCCGGTGCGGCGACCACTCCTGAAGCGGAGACCGCCGCTCCCACCGAGGAGCAGCAGGAGGCGTACCTACAAGACGAGTGGCAAGGGCTCACGCTGCAACAGCAGAAGACGCGCTTCCTCGTCACCACGCACATCGAGTCGGCGCGCACGCTGAAATCGCAGCTCCGCCTCGAAGACGCCGAGCTCGAGATCGCGCAGGCGCTCTCGCTCGACCCCGACAACCTCGAGGCGAAGGCACTGCGGGCGGAGATCGGCAACCTGCTCGGCCGCGAGGACGCCAACCTGCAGTCCGGCGCGCAGCAACTCGCCGACCTCTGGCGCCTCAAGAAAGACCAGGCCGAAGCCGACGCGCGGCAGAACCTGTCCGAAGCCAAGGTCCTCCAGGCGCGCGGTGACTACGACCAGGCGATCGTCGAGCTCACCCTCTGCATCGACATCGTCACCCTCAGCCCCTACTCCGGTGAGTGGTCGGACATCGAGAGCGAAGCCCGCGAACTGCTCGACGAAGTGCGCGCGCAGCGCGACTCCGCGGCGGCCGTCGCCCGCGAGGAGTCCGAGCGCGCCGCGCGCGAACAGCTCCGCCTGCAGGAGGAGCGCGACCGCGCGCGTCGCGACAACGTCCTAGCGCACCTGCTCGACGAGACGATCCACGCCTTCAACGCCGGCGAGTACGAGGATGCGATCGACCTCTCCGAACGCGTCCTGCGCCTCGATCCGCGCAACGAGTACGCGATGGACATTCGCGACACGGCCTTCCGCAAGGGTCGCGAGCTCGTCCGCGAGGAGTTCCTGGTCCAGAAGCGCGAGCAGTACGCGCGCTGGCAGGAGGACCTCGACGAGATGCGGATCCCCTACGAAGGCGTGATCACGCTTCCCGACATCGACTACTGGAACAAGATCACCGAGAACCGCGCCCGGCGCCCCGGCCTCGACCTGGCCCAGACGGTGGACCCCGGCGAGACCGAGCTGCGTGAGCGCCTCGCGAACACGAGCATCCCCGGCCTCTCGGTCGACAGCGAGGAGAGCCTCACGACCGTGATCCGCGCGATCCAGGTGATCACCGGCCTGCCGATCGTCGTCGATCCGCTGGCCGAGGACGCAGCGCTCACCGAAGGCGTCGTCTACAACTTCAATCTGACGAACGCGCTCACCGCCGAGAAGGCGCTGAACCTCGTCACGCAGATGTCGGGCCCCGACGTCACCTGGACCGTGCGCCACGAGACCGTGCTCGTCACGACCAACGAGAAGGCGCGCGGTGATCTCGTCATCATCAACCACGACATCCAGGACCTGACCTTCGGCCTGACCGACTTCCTGGGTCCGCGCATCCACCGCCTGCGTCTCATCGACGACATCGAAGATGACGACGGCGGCAGCCCGTTCGGCGCGATCGCCGAGAAGCCGAAAATCAACGAGCCCGACGACCTCGCCACCCTCGTGCAGGAGAACGTCGAGGTCGGTTCCTGGGAAGACGACGGCATCTCCATCACCGTCGAAGGCGGCGCGATGGTCGTCGTGCACACGCCCGACGTGCAGCAGAAGGTGAAGCAGTTCCTTGAGGAGCTGCGCAGCTTCAGCTCGTCGCTTGTCACGATCGACTCCAAGTTCATGGTGATCCGCGACGGGTTCATTCAGGAGATCGGTGTCGACTGGCGCGGCCTCGACAACCCGGGCAACCCGTACACGGACCTGGACGACATCGCGCTCGGCGGCTCGCCGACGCTCAACCTCGACAACGGCGGCGACGGCGTCACGCTCGCGCCCCCGTCGGCCGGTGCCTTCTATGACGACGGCCAGGACGGCAACTTCAAGGGACGCACGGAGAACATCTTCGGCAACGCCCTCGGTTCGGCCATGTCGACGATCGGCGGCCTGACCGCGCAGTACACGTTCCTGAACGACCTCGAGCTGTCGATGATCCTGCGCCTCGTCGAGAAGAGCTCGCACGCGGAGATGATCAACGACCAAACGCTCAGCGTGCACAACACGCAGCGCGCGTACGTCACGGTCGTCAACCAAAAGGCCTACGTGCAGGACTTCGACGTCGAGGTCGCCCAGTTCCAGGCGATCGCCGACCCGGTCATCAACGTGCTCACCGAAGGCATCGTCCTCGACGTCCGCCCCACCGTGCACCACAGCCGTCGCTACCTGACGCTGGAGATCCAGCCGACCGTCGCGAACGTTGTCTCGCTGACGAACTTCTCGACCACGCTCGCCGGTCAGACCGCCGCGGTCACGTTCCAGCTGCCCGAGCTGCAGGTGCAGAGCGTGTTCACGACGGTCGTCGTTCCGGACGGTGGCTCGCTGCTGCTCGGCGGTCTCTCCCGCCTGCGCAACGTCGAGCGTCGCGCCGAGCTGCCGTGGATCGCGAACGTCCCGATCATCGGCTTCTTCTTCAAGGAAGAGGGTTACAACGACGAGCGCGAGAGCCTCATGATCATGATCCGCGCGTGGATCACGGACGTGAAGGAAGAGCTCTCGAACCTCGAAGCGCGCTAGCAGGCCGCGGAAGGCTCACGCCATCCTCGGAGGGCGTTCGCTCACGAACCAAACCCGGTCGGTGCCCCGCGCGCCGGCCGGGTTTTTTCGTGCGCGCGCCAAGCTGCGAACGCCAGTTGCCCGCGGTGGAACGCGCCACGCCTCCGGAGCGTGATGGATGCACGCAAGGCGCGCTGACGACGCGTGTTCGCTGAAGACCCGCGGGAAGCGGAACGCAACCGCAGTACCGCTAGGCGCCGCGCGTCGCGCTGCACCCGGCGACGTCGTAGGTCCTCTTGAGAATGGTCGCCAGCTCGTCGAAGTCCGCCACGGTGTGATCCGGAACGACGCCCGCCGGCAGCCCGAGCTTGGCGCCGCGCTTCGACCAGACGGCGACCATGCCGAGCGACTGTGGCGGCGCGATGTCGTGCAAGGGGTTGTCCCCCACGTACATGACCTCCCTCGGCTCGCGCCCCAGCTCGTCGAGCACGCGCCGGTAGAGCTTCGGGTTCGGCTTCGAGATCCCGATCTGGTCCGAGATGAAGATCGCGCACGGGTCGAACAGCTCGAAGAGGTCGAGGCGCACGAGCTTCTCCGCCTGCTTCGTCGTCCAACCGTGCGTCACGACGCCGGTTTGGATGCCGGTGGCGCGCAGCGACTCGAGCAGCGGTCGGACGTCTGGGTAGGGCGTGAGCTCGCGGAACTTCGTGTTGTGGTACGCGACGACTCCCGCGGCGACGACGAGCGCCGAGTTGCGCCCGACGAGTCCGTGCGGGCTCAGGCGCTGGATCAACTTGTCGAAGTGGTGCGCGTAGTTCGAAGAGAACTCCGAGATCACCTCACCCAGTTCGCGCAGGACAACATCCTCGGGGAAGTCGAGCCCCGCGGCGATCATCGCGCGCACCGCACTCGTGCGCGCGCGCGTCGCGAACTCGGTCGTCGAGAACAACGTGTCGTCGACGTCGAACAGGACTGTCTTCAGTCGGCCCATCGGGCGCTGAGGTTAGCAAAGCCCGGGCGGCGCGTCCCTATGCCGACCACTCCGCCGGACGGGCCAGACCCCGAAGCATGCGACGCGTCGGCGCATCGGCATTGCGAGCCGACGTACGGACAGCTTCATGACAGAGCTCCGCCTCGAAGCAGCGGGTACGACGGCGAGAGAACGGGACCTCAGGGGAGCAGGTGGCACGCGGCGGAGTGCGTCTCGCTCAGGCGAGTCGTCTCCGGGTAAGCCTCGGCGCAGCGCGCTTCCGCAACCGGACACCGGGTGCGGAAATGGCACCCGCTGGGGGGCTGGATCGGGGACGGTACATCGCCCTCGAGGATGATGCGGTCTTTCCTGCGCTTTGGATTCGGTACCGGAACAGCGGACAAGAGAGCGCGCGTGTAAGGGTGCGCCGGGCGCTCGAAGATCTCCTCGCGCGAGCCCGTTTCGACGATCCTCCCGAGGTACATCACAGCGATCCGATCCGAGATGTACTTCACGACGGAGAGGTCGTGCGCGATGAACAGGAACGACAAGCCGAACTCGCGTCGCAGGTCCCCGAGCAGGTTCAAAACCTGGGCTTGGATCGACACGTCGAGCGCGCTCACCGCCTCGTCGCACACGACGAACTTCGGTTCGAGCGCGAGCGCGCGCGCGATGCCGATGCGTTGGCGTTGACCGCCGGAGAACTCGTGCGGGAAGCGGTTGCGCACGTCCGCATGCAGACCGACGCGCTCGAGCAAACGCGCGACGCGCGCATCGATCTCGCCGCGCGGACAAACGCCGTGCACGTGGAGCGGTTCGCCGACGATCTGTCCGACCGACATGCGCGGGTTCAGGCTCTCGAACGGGTCCTGGAACACGATCGAGAGGTCGCGGCGCCAGCGCCGTAGCTCGCGCGCACCGAGCGAGAAGAGATCCACGGTCGTGCCCTCGTCGGGGCGGTACACGGCGCGCCCCGACGTGGGTTCGTAGAGTCGCAGGAGCGTGCGCGCGGCGGTCGTCTTGCCGCAACCGGACTCCCCCACCAAGCTCAGCGTCTCGTTGCGCCCCACGTGGAACGACACGCCGTCGACCGCCTTCAGGTCACCGACCTTGCGCTGGAGCACGCCGCGTCGAACGGGAAACCACTTCCCGAGATCCGTCACTTCGATCAGCGGCGTGCTCATAGCTCGCCCACCTTGTCGGCGTGATGGCAAGCGACCGTGTGCGCGCCGCCCGGCGTCGCGCTGTCGAGCGGTGGCTCGGCCGATGCGCACAGCTCACTCGCGAGCGGACAGCGCGTGCGGTACCGGCAACCGGTCGGATAGTCGAACGCGCTCGGCACCGACCCCTCGATCGCGTGCAACCGCTCGCCGTGGCGCGCCAGGTCTGGTAGCGAGCGCAATAGCCCGATCGTGTACGGGTGTGCCGGACGCTCGTACAGCTCGTCGACCGGCGCGACCTCGACGACTTTGCCCGCGTACATGACCGCGACGCGATCTGCGACTTCGGCCACGACGCCGAGGTCGTGCGTGATGAGCAAGACGCCCGTTCCGCGCTCGGCCTGCAGGCGCTCGATCAGCTCGAGGATCTGCGCCTGCACCGTGACGTCGAGCGCGGTCGTCGGCTCGTCGGCGATGAGCAACGCCGGATCGCACGCCATCGCCATCGCGATCATCACGCGTTGCCGCATGCCGCCCGACAGCTGGTGCGGATAGGCATCGATGCGTTCATCGGGACTCGGGATGTTGACGAGCGTGAGCATCTTGATCGCCCGCG